>VWYP01015977.1:659793-682185 GCA_013400435.1 Pycnonotus jocosus | reverse complement strand
AAAAAAAAGACAAGAAAATGAAACAACAACAAAAACCCATCAGAGAGTGTGAAATTCACCTGGATCCCTCCTAAGGGGTTTGCACATTGGTGTGATTAGAGTCATATTTACAGGAAAATCTTGTCACTTCTCCTCACACTCTGCAGGGCTGTAAAACACATCACTGCTGCTCTCGGGGTTTGGAAGGAGCTGCTGGAAACAGGTGAATCTGTGCACAGGGAGCAAAGCCTGTGCTCCAGGAGGAGCCTGCCCACATAAAAGGCCCTGAATAATGTACAAGAGCAGGATTTCCTCCTGGTAACCTGTCAGAAAGACAGGCTGGCATTAAAATTAACAAACAAGCAAAGAAAAGCTCCACTGAAACCTCACAATCTCAATAAAAGGACCTTGCTCTGTTAACAGTTTAAAAATCTCCACGATCTCCAGAAGATTTATTGTAATTACTGTCATTTGTTGTAATTATTGTATATTATTAAAATACTGTCATTATAATTGCTGCAACCAGTGACATCCCAAGCTCTTTGTGTGCTGCCCAAGGATCGTGTGGTCACAGGAATAAACAGGAGAGAGAGAGAGAACCAGAGGGAGTGGAAGAAGCAATAAAGAGGCAAAACGAAAGAGAAGAACCCAAGCCCGTGCTGCCAATCTTCCTGCTCATCTAAACTGATATTTGATTTCTGAGCATATCATAACACAGCACTGATAGACCTATTTCTCTTGCAGGGCTGTCCAGTTTTATATATTTCAAGTTGCCAGTGCTGCACTGTGAAACCTTGCCCAACCCATTTTCCCCAGGAGGAGCTCCTCAGGCAGAAATGAGGATATTTCTTTTTCTGGTTGTCACAGGGATGTGTTGGGCACCTAATATATATACATCTTTAAAAAAAAAAAAAAAAGCCTGCAGAGAGCAGCCAGAGCCCTGAACCAAAGATAAAAGCCTAAACAAGTGCACTGAAGTGTGAGGTTAAATGGAGAGGGAAAAGCCATTAGGGACAGTAGAGCTTTGGAAAAGTGTAGAAATAATTCTTAAGGAGAGAGGGGTGGTGAAATATCTTAAAGACAGAGAAGTCATAAAAACATGGAGAGCTATCGTTGGAGCTCAAGACAATACAAATTACTTCCCCCAGACAGAACTGACTCTGGCAGAGATCTCTGATCTGAAGTAGGATGGTATTTCTGACTGTAAACTCCTTTCAAGGCCTGACTGCCTCAACACAAACAGAAGCAAGGTTGTCACCACAAAAATAATAAAACAGCAATCGTTTTGTTGGCTTGTCACACATTACAGCTAATTATTTAATTACTCCAATTTAAAATTTTACTAGATTTAGCATCAAAATCTAGTGATTGCAGTGTCAGAAAGGAATAATATAATTAACGTATTTAGTAGTAACATATTAAACTGTTGATTGCTCTGCATTAATCAGCAGAGATGATATGATCCATGGGAGCTGTGTGGAACACAGGCCTGGGTGGGACTGGGCTGCCTTCCTACCCATCCCATCCCTTGCACATCCATGGGGTGGGAGGTGCTGGATGGAGAAAATTTGGGATTTTGCAGGGGAGGACAGAGGCAGGCCCATTCCTGCTGCAAGGCTCTGTGCAGGCAGTGGAGATGAGCTGGTGGCATCACCACACAGGCTGAGCACCCTGCACTTCCCCACTGCCAGGCCAAGGCACAGGTGACAAATCTGGGGACACAGCAGACTGTGAAGGCTCTTTTCCCCAGGGATGTGCTGGAGGCCCCTGAAGCTGCTCAGCTTTGCCCAGATCTGAGCCCAGCTTCACATTATTCCTCCCACATGACTCAGTCTGAAGCATTTCAATGAGCCAAGGTCTAATTCCCAGGGTTATCCATGACACACCAAATTCAGAAGCAGCTGGAGGGAGTCCTCTTGAGGCAAAGAATTTATTTTTATAGTCACTTGCAGAATTGGTCACCCAGCAATTAGAAGCAGAGAAATTGTTTCTGCCTGACATGACCTAATAACTTTTCTTTTTCCCTCCATGGCTCCAGAGCCAGGCAGCCAACAGAGGGAGCAGGAATTCCTGAGCAGGACGATGCTCCTGGGCTCTGTCACCCCTGAGTGACTGCTGATCTTGCTGGGACACAAACCAGGAGGCAGCAAAAGGTGCCAGCCTTGGAGGAATAACGTGCTCTGAACTCCCTTCTCCTGCCACAGGACATGGAACAGCTCAGCTCCTCACAGGACCCTACTCCAAACATGAACAGTGATCTGAAAACAGGAAAATGAAGCAAGACACCAGTAAAGACAAGGCCAGGCTGGAAGGAAGGGTGTGAAATGGCAAGAGAGGATAAGGGTTTACATTTTTGAGCTTAGCTCTCTCCTAGAAAACATTTCCCTGCTCAAAAAAGGGAAAGATAGTAGGTGAAAGAGATATCAGATGAAACACACAGACAAAACCAGATACACCTGTCTAATAATTACAAATGGCACCAATTCATTTTTTCAGATTAATTTCTGTCTGAAAAGAAACACTCTGTATTCCCTTTTCTCCCTCAGCAAGCACAGGGATTTGCTTGCCTTTCTTGTGAGACCAGTCATGTTCTCCAGCATCACAGAAATCCATGCCCACAGCAGAAATCCCCCTGCACCCACCCAGGTTCCAGACCCACATCTCTCCACTCACACTTTGCTCTCCAGCCACCCTTGGGACAGATAAATAAATGTTTTTCTGTGGTGGAGCTCTTTCTTTACCGCAGCTGAAAACGCCACTATCCTTTAGCTTTATCTGAATAGATTTATCTATAGATTTGTGTTTATATTCACATCACAGCCAGATTTGAACTTCCCAGTGTGCTGCTTCTTAGGCCAAGGTGTGTTGCTGAACAAAGTTTGCAGGGTTTCACAACAGCAAGAGAAAGGTGCACGTGGGCAGAGAAGGGCACATCAGGCTGATACAAACTGCTAAATTCCAGACTGCCCCAGCTGCCTGTGACTTCTCATCCACACATAAATGAGGCATTGTTGCAAGATGAGCACAAACTGTATTTTTCAAATTAAAAGAAATAATTTATTTAGGGTTTTTTTTTTCCTCCCCAAATAACAGAATTTGAATGTATTATTTGAAAAATTACATTTTCTTTTTCCACCTCGCTGCGTCCAATGATTGTGGTGTGATTATTAAACACTTCATAAATAATAATGTGACATTTTTAGATTGTGTGTCTGATTAAGCAGCCATTCTTCTCTCCCTGACTGAGGCCCTGGACAGCTGAGATTGCTGCAGACGCCGCAATCTTTGTGGCTCCTTCCCTGGGGATCAGGATCAGAAGTCACCCCATAACCCAATTAAATCTGAGAGGATATGAGCTGAGCACTTCAGGCCAGCTCCAAAACTCACAGCAATCCATGGGGCATCTTGGCAGGATCCTCTCTGAGCAGCAGCTCTGACCCATGAACACAGCTCGGTGCATTCTCCATAGGGATGGTTTATACAGCGAGGCACTTTCTCTGCAGTGGGCAATAATTTTACTCAATTAGGGTTTGGTATTAAGAAGCCTGCTCTCAGAGCAGGCAGTTCCAGATGAAGACAGAACTAAACCCAGGGAACTGAAATATAAGAGAAGACAGGTGTTATCTGCAAGCAAATAAGTGAACTTGAGAGATAAATACTCTCTCAATGAGGGATCAAAGTCCTTTGAGGACCAACGTGTTGCCTCTTCAAAAAAAGTTTACTGCCCCATTTAAATAGTAAAAAAAGAAGAAAAAACCCAGTAAAATTATTTATTAAATAAAAAGCCAGAATCCAGCGGCATTTATCCCCTGGTTATTGCAGTGGCAAGGATGCAGCTGTGCCTCTCAGAGCTGCCACACAGAGCAGCACAGATGTCACTGAAAGGGACCATCTCCTCACCCACATCCTCCCTTGCCTAGTATGGCATTTGGGTGAGTTAATCCCAGTCAGAAAACCCAAATGCTTTCTCTTTTTTCCTGAGCACAATCACCATTTCAGAAAAAAATGACCAAAGAAAGCATCCCCTCTCCATAAACCCTCCCCACCATCTGTCTGGATATCACTGACCTTTCGTATTATGCAGGCAGGAGGTGGAAAGGACGGGATAAGGAGTGTGGTGGAGGGGAGGGAGGTGTGGAAAAATGTCTTTGCTGTAACAATGACTTATTGCATTTGGATAATCTCTCTCCTTGTCCCACTGCTAACATGGTAATCTCTCTCCACCTCCTGCATGTCAATAATGCAATAACCTGCTCCCCGCCTGCACCAATAACACAACAGCCGCTCTCCGCTTTCAGCAGCGCTGATGAATTCGAGAATTGCAACAGCTCAGATGGTCCATGCGAGCTCGTCCCTGCCTCCCACCCTCATTACATTTTAATTTCACTTTAAAGACAGTTGCTACCAGCATTGTTTGGCTACAGCTTCTGTAAAATAAGCTCGGGCTGTGTGTGAACTGGGGAGGCTCCTTGGCTCGGCACAGGTGTTGGGGTATTTTCTATCAGTGCTGTTTCTTTGTATATTCTCCATTGAAAAACCAAGGCAAGATTTGCCAAAGACTTAACTGGCCAACAGCTCAATGTATTCTCAGAAGAAGCTGCCCTACACTCAGCACTTCTGAGAATCTGTTACTTATGCTCAATGTGGCAGGTCAGATGCTCAGCTCACTGTCCTCATTGCAACCTTCAAATCTGTGCCAGTTACACTGACACCAGTCCACCAGTTATTGATTAAGCAGTGTTGGTTTAAAGCATAAACACACACAAGTGCTCTCCCCAGACATGTTAAGTAAATTGTGGTTTTAAAAAATTTGATCTGATAACAACAGCTAAAAAATAGTTTAAGCCAATGTGACAGGATGGAAAAACTATCTGAAAGCATAATCAAGTATGCTTAATATCAGACAGCATATGGCAAAAAGATCTTGTAAGAGAATCCTTAATACTACAGTGGGCCTCACACACTGATTAATATCACCTCCTCTGTACAGTCTAGCATGGATAGATTCAAGCAGAAGCTGATAATTTTCAGAAATGCCACTCCTCATCATGATGGAAGATGAGATTTGGTGAGTTATGTTGAGAATTATTGTCAAAGGTTAGGTGATTTCCCACTGGTGCTGGAGGGAAAACATTGCTTGCAAATTACCAGCATTTGTCAGTACTAATATCACATCCCCCAGCCACCTCAACTGTCAACATTAATAGGTGTCTTTACAGCAAAAAGGGGTGACAATAGTCAGGCTTGATCAGACCTTGCAATGAGAAGAGGAGCATGATATGGAGAATAAAGACATGGAAATGTGCTTGCAGAGGCTCCTGCCTCAGCTCCCAACATCCCACCTGTCGCTGTGTGGGTGGCACTGCTCACCACGCTCTGCCAATTATCACATTTGCTTCCCTGCTCGCTCTCTCCCCATCTCTCCCTCATTTGCTGGGTAGATTTCACTGCTCCTCTTCCATCCTCTCCCTTTCCAGTCACTGCTCTGCTTTCTCCTAGCTGTCATTAGCCCAGTGTTTCTGTTCCCAAGGAGCAAATGCAAGATGCTTTTCCAAGAAAAAGAATGCAAGATGTGAGGCTTTCTGAAAGGTTTCCTGGTGCCTGGGTAATGGCAGGCTTTGATTATTCTCCTGCCAGTCCCCTGTAGAGCCCTTGGGCATGGAGCAGCCTGGATCCCATGGCAAGGAGCCCAGAGCTCCCAGGAGGAAGGTGAGAGCCAGGGGTCCTTACCAGGCCTCTGTTCCCCACCCTCCCTCTCACCTGGGCACAGCAGCGGCTCTGTCTATCCCTTGCAGTATCTTACCCCTTATTTAAACCTTGAAAGCTTCCAGGAGTCCTAGGAAGGCAAGGTTTGGATGACTGGGGAAGAGCCTAACACACAGCTGTGCTTGCCTGGTCTGTGAGTGCAGAGCTCCTCAGATAAAACCAATACAGGCAGAGGTCCACACTCCTGGCAGGGTACTAATCATCACTGGTGCTCAGCAATTAATTAGTGTTGTGCTGAAGAGATGCTAAAGTATTTTCCCTCCCTGTTCTCCCTCTGTACGTGTCATGGGAAAGGACCTGACAGCACTTGGGATTCAGCTCTGGTGACCTGTCTTTGTTTCAAGCAGGGAAAATAAACTGTGGCTTCACTCTGTTCATCTTCCAGGCTGCTCAGCCCCTGCAGCTGGGGACAGGGAGCAGCTTTGTCCCTAAGTTCATGCACAGGCTGAGGTGCAGTTTGGTGCCCCCAACCAAGGGCAGCACATAAAGCACAGACATCTGCTCTGCTGAGCCTTTCAACACCAGAGGTAGCATTAATTTAGCTCAGCCACAACCAGAGATAAAAATCATTTCCATTCGACTCCTCCCTCTGTCAAAGCGAATAAAATGTAGCTCAGTGCCTCACCCCGCCCGGCCCCGCGGTGATTAGCATTAGCAAAGGCAATCAGCCCGTGGCCACATCACCCCCCTGCATTAATGCAAAACTGGGGGAGGGCCTTGCCTGCTATCAGCACAGAAAGAGAGCCTCACCTTTTAATATGGTCATTCCTCACACGGCTGCCGGTGATAAAAGGAGCTGTCAAAACAGACAGCCCAGCCCGGGCAGAGACGGGAGAATTCTGGTGGCTTCTCGGGGAAAGAGAAAGGAGAGCACTCAGTAAACACTGCACACATCCTCAGGAGTTACCAGCCATGGAGGAACAAGGTGCTCCTTGTCACACAGAATCATAAAATTATGGATTGGCCCAGGCTGAAAGGAATCTTGAAGATCATCTTGTTCCACCCCTTGCCATGGGCAGGGACATCTTCCTCTATCCCAGGCTGCTCCAAGCCCTGTCCAACCTGGCCATGGACACTTCCACAACTTCTCTGGACAACCTTTGCCAGCCTCTGCTCAGACAACTCTGAATGCAAATGCCGATTCTTCCAAACCCCTGCATCTGCAGGGCCAAACCACCATCAACAACAGAAAAGGTTCTGTCTGAGGAAGGTTTGGTTCTTGGATTGTAAAAACCCCAGATGTCATCCCTGAGCAGTGAAAATATAAAAGGTGTCAGGTTTATTTGCAAACTATCTCATTGTAACCCTGCCCGTGATCCCGTGGGTCTGCAGCACACGCCACCCACACAAGCACACATCCAAATAATCTAAGAATTAATAGTTGAGTCTTTTACAGCCTCATTCACCCTCTGTAAAATGAGTGAAGGGACACAAGGTTGGTTGCCCTTGGGACTGGACTGTCAGTGACTCTGCAGGAGTTTGGCTTGAAAAACTGCACACAGAATTTCAACCCACATTTAGAAGACTTTTTTCCCCCCTTTAAACTACTTTCTATGATCCAAAGAGTTGTTGTTTTAAGGCAGTTGAATTCATTATTCTTCTCAGATAACATTAAATGCTCAAGAGCATTTTTTTTTCCCTTTTCATTTTTTTCCCTACACCCTTCTCTTTGGCAAACAGGACTCTCAAGGCCCTTCTGATCACTAATAACAGGGGCTTTCATACCCTCCTGGAACAAGTGAAATTTCTTTGACGTCTTAACTTTGCACAAATAGATTTTAATGAGGGAATATCACCTTGCCTTGAGCTAACTCTCTTCCTTTGCTCTTCCAAGGCTTTTGTAGTCACTTCCTTACAACTTAGAGAACATTAAAGTTCAGCACAGTGTTTGAACACTGCCTACCATTTCCCCAGAACTTTGTTTATTCTCTTCAGACTGTCACAGGAGGGACACACTTTCAAAGATGTGATGCAAACCAGGCAAAAGAGGAACATTTTGTGCAAGCTTCCATTGTCCTGACATGGTCTCTGGTGTCATCTCAGGGAGTTCGAGGCACTTCCCATCGGGTGACACCCAGGGTGATGCTGATAATCTAAATGAAGGCTCTGATGGTGCTCCAGAGTGCTGAGAAGCCAGACAATTGCCATGCTGTCATTTACAGGAATGTTCCCAGCCCGGAGAGACACCCAAGGGATGGACTTTTCTCGGCACAGTTTGTCCTCTAGGGTGGAACAGAGTGTCCCTGTGAAATGTGGCACAGCACTGAGATCCTGGGCACATTCACTGAGCCCATGAGTGGGATTCAGCTGTCCCCCTGTAAACTCTTCCCTTTGCTGATAATTTACTGTAATTAAGCCATATGTAAGACTCTTTCACTCTGTCAGAAGCAGAGACCTTCTGCTGCCCATATGCCAGAAAGATAAATGAAGGGCAAAACTCCCATGAAGAAGGCAAACTTTTTGCTTCTTGATTAAAGAAGAGTAAAGACCCTTCTATAAAGGTGTCTGCTGGTGCCCAGATGTTTTGAAAAACGAGCAAGATCCACAGTGAGACATGAGGGGTCCCCAAGAAGTGAGGCTGGGGGACCACAGGCTCTGTGTTTGCAGCTGCCCTACAGATGTAGGATTGGGGTTTTCCCAGCATCAGGCCCTACCCCTGGCACAGGTCACTGCTGCTAGGGCTCGCTCTGTCCCCAGATTTACACCTCTGAGTAAGATTTACACCTCAGAGCAGCTGAGGGAAGCTGGAGACAGCCACACCCTTCTCAGTGGTGCCAACACGGAGGACGAGAGGCAGTGGGCACAAACTGAAGTGCAGGAAATTCTGTTCAAATGCATGGAAAAACATTTTACTGTGGGGCTGAAGAACAGGAACCAGCTGCTCAGAGGGGTTGCAGAGGTTCCAAATGAGTGTGGACATGGTCCTGGCATGGCCCAAGGGGGGCTGGACTCAAAGATGACCAGAAGCCTCTCAACCATTCTGTGAATCTGCTACAGAGTGTGAAGGAGCCTGAATTTTGAGCTCTTTGAGCTGTCAAAACTGAAATTACTCCAATTTCTTAAAATACCAGAGAAAAGGGAGTTCTCATCTAACAGACAGTTTATTTCTGCAGATTTGCCAGACAGAAGAGATGAGTATCTGCTGTTGTTTACCTCGCTGCGCTTCAACAAGTGCAACAACAAAAATCCAAATAAGCTCAAACCTTTCATGGAAATCTACTGCAAATTGTTAGCCAGTGTGGGTTTTTTAAATTGTAAATATATAAATAAGAGCAAGAATCTAGAGTTTGGTGCAATAGAAGCAGAAAGCTGATTCAGCAGAACAAGGCGTAGTCATAAAAGATTTATTACGCTTTATCAGCAATATCCACAGTCTTTCTGTGATTAGAGTTGCATTGTGTGTAATTATCTTATAGAAATTCTGCTCTTTGATGTGCTTTATCCACCATGCTGAAATACACTTCAATTCTAGTGGGTTTTCATGGTTGACTGGAATTTACATTAATTCCTTTGGGTCTGCAGGGCCAGCCTGGTCTGTCACTAGCAAACTCTTCATAAATATTCATATTTTTGTATCTATATGTGTGTGTATATACAGACATACATATATGCATACCTATTATATGTAATTTTGTCAAGTGACACACCTAAAAATCCCGTTCCCCCCAAAAAATGCTGGAAAACAGAGAGTCCTGCTTTCCCAGGAGTGATCCTTGATTAGTATTTCCTAGTCCAGCCTTCCCTCCCTTTTACCACGAATTAGAGAGTGATTGAAATGTTTACAGCAATTTGCAAACCGAGGTTACATTCTGCTTTTAATTTAAAATGTCCAAGTAAATTGAGGAAGTAATTTCATCTCAGTTCATTAAGCTTGATTTTTCTCAATCAGAAAAATGTCTTTTTATTTTTATTTTGCTTTTTAAAGTTCCCTGATTTCTTTCTTACCCCCTATGCCCATCAATGCTTGCTATCAGCCAGGGAAACTACAGGTGTTTGCAGGCCAACCTGTGTAAGATGCAAATGCTTCCAAGTGCCTTGGCTGTGCACCTGATTGTGCTTTTGTGGAGTTCAGCATGGGGGAAGCAATCACCTTCAATGGGAGCAGAATCAATTTTCTGAATAATCACTTCCTCCTTGGGAGATGCTCAGAACCATGAAGGAAGGGAAAAAGACTGGAGAGCAACGGGTGACAGAGGTTTAAAGAGTTGGCGGGGGGGGGGGGGGGGGGGGTGGAGGTGTTTATAAGCAAAATTCATTTTGTTCCCATGTTTGATAATTAAATGGAGGTTACCCTGATTAATTATGTCCAGATGATGCTCACGATTGTAGATCTGTGCCATTTCAAGCAGCAGAAGCAGCTGAAGGGAATGTAGGAGTTATAATTCTATCTGTTTTACATGAATCTCACCTCTGTCACCTCTCTCAGGTGCTGTTCTGTGGATATGATTTGGTTTTCAATTCAGTAGCAGAGGTAGATAAATGCACAGAACCAATGGGCAGAATCCATCATTACAAACTGAAGGGACAGGCCACCAGTGGGTCTGGTCACCTCCCAGACCCAGAGAAGTCACCAGAACCCAGGAGCAGAAACCAGACTGGGTCATCAAAGCCATCCAAGGCCAGTCCTTGCTTCTGCAGGAGCCTCACCCATTCCCTTCAGCAGGACCAGAGCTGCATCCACCTGTGCCACCTCACTGTCCTGCTGTGGGATTCTCCACAGAATGTCCATGGTAATTCCAGCACCTTCCAGGGCTGCTGCTGGGGAGAATATTCCACAGTCAAACCTCAACAGCAGGAACATTTCCCCAACCCTTTCCTCTCGACTGCAGGGGGTACTTCATCATCTGCCCGTGGATTTCTGAGTTGTACATTGGATTAGATTGGGTTCCAGGTCAGTTCAAGGATGGAAGAACATTCTCCATGATCCCCTCAGCCT
Organism: Pycnonotus jocosus; assembly: GCA_013400435.1. Classification (NCBI taxonomy): domain Eukaryota; kingdom Metazoa; phylum Chordata; class Aves; order Passeriformes; family Pycnonotidae; genus Pycnonotus; species Pycnonotus jocosus. The sequence goes on along the minus strand of VWYP01015977.1, from coordinate 671,504 downwards.
GATCCTCACCTCTTTCCAGCCTCCTCCTGGGTTCATTAGGTTCTTCTTTCCAGCTCCCCCTATGACAGGTTTACTGAATGACACAAAATCATCAACAGCCAGTTAATTAGTTGTTGTTAGTAGTGTTGTTCACCAGATCTTGACTTGTTTGTGTGGGGACAAATTATAAATCCCATTCCCTAGCCTTGCATCCAAGNTCTGTGAAGAGCTGAGTGACACTGAATGTGAGGCTCAGAACTGCACCCCTGAGCAGCACAGAGTCTGAAAAACATGAAAGTTAAAACTTAAGGCATCAAGATGAGGGGTGAGGGCTGGACAAACCGGGTTCCTCAGTGCTCTTTGTATTTTTCAGTCTGAATGGCAATGTGTTGGAGAAGGCTGGACATCCCCGTGCAGGCAGGTCTGGGGAGAGCAGCGCTGTGAGAGAGGAGAGAGGGAGAAATGAGATCAATGCATCAGAGTAAGAACTGAAACAAGTTAAGAGCTCTATGCCTGTTAGCTCCTCACAGCCAAATAATCTGCCACTGAAAGGAGAGAATATCAGAGTGGCTGCGAAGCAACACAGATTGGTTTAATAACATCAGAAACTCTTGAAGGCAGCTGTGTAGCTCAGAGCAGGTGGGTGCAGCCCGACAGGGAGGCCTGTCTCTCTAGGTAGGGACTTTGTTAAGGAGAAGAAAAGGCGGGGAGGGAGAGATATAAATTCTGTTGTCAAGTAACATCACGCTTTAATTTCATGCCACATTATGACAATCTGGTCTGTGAGGCGCTCCCAGTGTGTGGCTGCAGAGCTGCTGTGTTACAGCTGATGGGCCCGGGAGACCTGCAGCCCTCAGCTAATTGTAAACCCGATTAAATAGCAGTGTGAAGAAGTTTGATTAATTCAATCTATCTCCGTGCATCAAGGCCAGAATCAGACGTGGCACGAGCCCCAGATCTTTGGAGTGTCAAGGTCTTTGTTCTTTATGCTGAAAATAAAATTTAAAAAAAATAATAATTTGAAAATGAAGCAGAAGAAATTAATGAAATTATAACATTAAGAAAGTGACAACTCTACTTTTCTTCCTAGAAAATCTCCAACCTTTCTGCCTTTAAAAAATAAACGCCAAAAAAGCGTTTCAATTAGCATCTTTATGTGCTTGCCCAGATAAATTACCATACTAATAAACTTCTGATAGACTTTCAGGGGCTGCTTAACCAAGGGCTTCTGATCCTGCTGAATTCATGGTCTCTTGGGCAGGATGGATTTGGACCTGATTAATTTTAGTTGTTTCGATAGCAGAGAAACCAGTGATTGCTCTCTTCTAAGTGCATGTGAGACAGAGAAAGAGAAAGAGGGTGTAGGAGGGACTGTTCCTGCCATCCCAGCTGGCCAGGCTGGCCTTTGGGACACCACAGCACCCACTGCACTCAACCACAGAGCAATAAATTCTATTCAATTATTGTACACAGTTCCTAAATGCTTATGATACTGCCTTCCACCTCCTGAAATTCTGTGAGACTGGCAAACAGCACATCCAGCTTCTGAAGTCATCTGTTTGAAGAGCAGCTTTGACCAAGAAAAGTGTGAATATTCCTAGGGAACATTTTGACTTTGCCTGTTTCTATTTGGAGACAGCTGCAGCTGCACATGCTGGAAGTATTTGGGTCTTTCTCCCCACTAGGCAGGGTCTTCACTGGTTTCCAAGGAGCTGAGGGATTTTTCCATGCTCGATTTGCAGAGAAAAGAAATCTCACAAGCCAGGTTGCTCTCAGTGGTCTCTTTTAGTCTCTCACTAAAGAAAGCAATACAGGAAATACAGGTTTGAGAGAGATGAGACTCATTTCTGTGTCTCAATAAGAGCTCTGCACACGTGTGTGTAACTCTCCCTCCCCTCAGTCACAGCCCACTGTGTGTGCACTCACCTGGTACCTGCTGCATCCCATATTAATGGGATGACTCACGATGGCACCAGGAACAGAGCCACACAAAGAGTAATATTAGATTATTTCTGTTATTCATCGGCATCACTGTTGGACAGAAACCTCTTAAATCTGCCTAAAGTGGCTTCCTACAGATGCCGGTGCTACCACCAAAAAAATAACATATTGTGCATACAGGTACAGCTTCCCTGCTACCCACAGGCTGCTTTTTGTGTGTGATTATAAAATACCTGCATGACCCTCCTAAACTGAATATCATCTGATGGCAGAAGCTGAGCAACAGTGCTACTCAGGAGCCTGAAATGTTTCAGAAGCCTTCTCCCTCCTCTTCCTTTTCTCCCCCACCAGAAAATGTGGAGGACTTCCCAGGCCCCACCACACTCCTGGAATGCATTCTCTCAAAAAGCCCACTGCACCTCGAATTATTATTCTGTGGTGAGAAAAGCAGTGAACAGTAGAAAATGACAGTTTACCCAAATGGAGGTGAAAATGCACTTTCTCCTGTACTTAAAAGAAATAACAGCTTTCAGCAAAGATCTAAATCCTAGCAACAAGCACTACATAAATGCAAAAAGGTCATCTCTTTGTTAGAGAAAGGTTACTTTGCTGAACACATGCTTTAAAAAAATAATCTGCTAAAAGAAGTTAAGCTTGGTAACATTTCTGTTGTATTTGCACATGGAGAGAACAGATCTGTGCACTCCCTTTCAGGGCAGGAAAGTGAAGGACGGTTGATTATAATGAACAATTTTCTTCTTTGAGAGGTGCAAGGAAAAGAATCTGAGATAGGTTTCAAATGGCTACTTAAAAAGAAAATTTGGTCTCCGCTGAGCAAAGCACTGGTTGTCAGCTGTGAATTCACCTGGATGGCAGCAAAGAGGGATTTTATCTACCCTGCTAGAAATGGCCAGAATGATGAGTGCTCCTGCACCCCTGGTGCTGTCATGCAACTTTTTCCTTGTCTCCTTTTCTCCTTGGCTGAAAAAATGCTTTGAGTAAAATTTTGGTTGCAGCAAAGGATACAGCAAATCCTCCTTTGCCTTCAAAGGAGAGAGGAGACCCCAAAGTTTGGGAGATGGGAGCCTCTGAGACAAGAACCTCGTGTTTGAACAGACAACAGGCGAGGGGTGTGGAGAGAAACAAAGGCACAGAGGGCTGATCTGTGCAAATCCTTATTAAGCAGGAGAGTACATAAGAATATGTTTAATTTTCCTCCTAGTCAATAAAGTAAGAGGCTCTGCAAGCCAGATTGGGTAAGCTGCTGCTCAGAAAGAATCACCACGAGAAACAGGGAGGAATAAGATGAAGCCAAATATTGAGGGGAGAAAGGAAAAGAAGGCATAGCAGAAAATCTATCAGAAATGCCCAGAAAACCTTGGTCCTGCAAAGGACATCAGTGAGGATACAACAAATTATGGGTTGCATGAAACAAGGACTCCAAAACACTTGAGTCCAATTCAGAAGGATGCTGGTGGGGGAAAAATGACCACTGTGTTTATTACCCTGGTCTAGATCCATTTATTCTTATGTGATTCAGTACAACACCCTCCTCCCTGGACCAAGCTCCAGCTCCAAGATAACAAGTGTTTAGGAATTACCACATCTAAACAGACGTATAAAAATCTGGGCTTTTTTCCTTGCTCTCTTCTTGTCTTTGGGTGAAACTCTGCCCTGTTGATGTCAGTTAGAAGCTGCTGTTGACTTTACTGGGAGCAAGGATTATATTGTCTTCTGGGGAAATACAAACAGTTACCTTCAGAGCCATTAACAGAAGGAGGAGAGAAATCTCTGGTCAATAATAAGCTAAGCCTAGGAAAATAAAAATGCAGTTCTCTGTCACCTTGGAAAGATCAACATCATTTGTCATGTGGTGTTTATTCAGCAGAACAACAACTGCATTTGTGCTTTTGAAGGGAAATGAAAGGGGAAAGTAGCAGGAGGGGGGATGAGGGAGATCTGAGCACAGGAATGTACTGCCACTCCAGCCTGCTATCATTAAACCACATCAGAACTTCATAATCATGGTGTTTAATTAAACAACAGAGGCATGGGTTTATGCATTAATAATGAGGCCTAGCACTTTAGCATGTCAGGCTAAATACAGTTTTAAATTAATAATGTAGCACCGCAGCATTAGTGAGAAAATGAAATCTTATTAACAACTTAATAAAGTCCCTTATTTGCTAAAGTTCCAGCTCTCAGGGAACAGTATTCTAGCAAAGCATTTGCATCCCTTAAGGGGGCAGATGGGAGGAGGCGCTGCTTTCTCACACCCTCTGTAATTCCATTATATATAGCTCCTGTAGTCACTAAATATTGCCTGGTGTCTGCCAAATGATGCCTTATGGTGCTTCTAAACCTGGGTGTGACATGCTGGGTAATGTGCAGACACTCTTTTTAGGCACCCAGGAAGGACATTGCCTCCCTTTTTTTCTGGCACTGCACTGGAGAGGCAGCAGGGGATGGATGGATGGATGGATGGATGGATGGATGGATGGATGGATGGATGGATGGAGCACTGCCCGCCAGATCAGTGCTCTGCAATCTTTTGTGGATGGTCTGAGACTGCAAACACTGCTCTGTGAAAGACAAGGGGCTGAAGCACAGAAAGCAGCTGAGGGCATGAGAAATGGCAGAAAGCAATGATTTTCAGGCTTCCAGGGTTTGAAGCCATCAGCTGATCCCTCACAACAGTCTCTCTAAGCATCCTTGGACCACTGCTCAGTTTAGGGTGCTTTATTTTCAGGATATACTGAGGGTGTGCAGGGTGAGGTACTCCAGCTCTGCTGATAGGAGCCACTATTTAAGCTACAGAAGCTCAAGCAATTTATAACCAGGGTTTCACAAGCTTTTAGCTTCTTGATTCCCACTGATTCACAGACCTGGGCCACCTCAGGCACACAGTGAATCAGGAAAAGTCTAAAGACTGGAGCCCCACCAGCTCAGCCCTACAGCAGAATCTGAAGCCTAGGGCCAGGTTTCCACTTGTCAACGTGCTTGACACAAATTTATCTACCAAATTCCCTTAAATCCAGAGAAACAGCTCAGTATCCCTGCCATCCAAGTGGTGGGGCTCTCTCCACAGGCTTGAAAGTTCCATCTGAGCTCACTTTGCTGAGGAAACAAAGAGCAGGCTGCAGGACCGTCATGAAATGAGTAATGTGGGGACAAGATCCAAAGTCAATGAGCTGACTTGAAACAGCTGAGCATCAAGGACATGGAGAACTGGCAGCAGCAAAGCCACAACCAGCCACAGCCACGAAATTCAAGAGAGATCATTAAAAAAGATTAATAGAGACAGGAGCAGACGAGATATATCCAGCTATGAGTCTGTCAAAGAAGGATCTCTTTGGGATGTAAAACACTGATCAAACATCTTGTGCAGTTTGAAAACTATTGAATTAGGATGGAAATCAGCCAGCAACACCACTGACTGTTGAAAATCCTACCTTTGGTTGTGCTCATGAGACCGTAGAGCTATTTCCTCTTCCTTCCCCTTCTGTCTGCATTCCCTAATTTTGCTCTGAATTTGTTGGACAATGTGCCAACATAAGTAATAAGTTTGAGACTGCTGGAAGAGCACATGAATGATTTAGGTAAGACCCTAACAATTCCCCTTCTCATGGTTACAGTTCCCTTGGAAAGGAATGGTCTTCCATATTCCATGCCTCCAAATTTAATGTGAGTTTTCCATTTTCCCATATCTCGCTACAGAAAAAAATACTGGTCTCTCAAGAAGCTGGACATGAGATTCTCGTTGTGCCCTTTTTTTGTCTTTGTTAGTGCCCAGTTTGATGGAATGGGGAGGAAGTTGGGGCAGAATGATCAGTGGAGCTCTCCTAGTGGAGCCCAAAGTGGGGAGCAGATTTCCTTGCAGAGCCTGTGTGCACTGGGAGCCCTGACCTGCAGGCAGAGCCTGCCTGTCCATCCACCTCCTCCTGCAGACACCCAGGGAGTGTGAGCTCCTCTTGGAAACCACAGAGCTCATGGGAAGTAGCATCTTGTGCACTCTTTGTGCAAATGAAACATCCAGGATGTAAAAATCACCTTGGTGTGCCTTGTCTTCCATCCCCTCTGCTAAATAATAAATAGAAGCCTAATGGAACCGAGCATGACTGCAGAGCACGTGAAGGCAGAGCAGACCTGCGTGATCCCCTTACTTCATCATCAGTGAGTAAATGGGTCACTGGTGAATGGGATCTGAGTGAATCTTCAACCTTTTTTTATTCTGGCTTTATCCTCAACCTACTGCAATGAGATATGGCTCAAAATCACACACCTCTGCTAAAAGCACTAAATAGAAACATTGCAAATTGTCACATCAAACCACCTTGCGTTTCTACTCAGAGCTCAGGAAAACTTCAGGAAATAAAGTTTTTTCATTCTAGAAATCCTTCGTTTGGTTTTTAATTGTGCAGCTGAATGTCTTGGGATCTGGTCTTTTTCTCCCCCCCTTTTTTAAATTTTCTATTTATTAATATTTAATCTCTGCACAGTGCAGAAGAAAATCATTTCTGCAATAACATCAGAATGGGAGGGTTAGAAATCAATAGCCAAGCTCTCACAAGACACATTCAATCCCTTCTTAATCCATTTTCGACTGCTCCCTTGTCTTATTAGAACAGCCAAGTTTTCCCTCACTCGTTAGGTTGGGATATTCACAGTGCAGGAGGGAACTGAAAGCTCCCAGAGAAGCACAAACCTCTGGAAAAGCAGGAAAGAGAACAAAGCAAATTTTGTTTGGGGCAGAAGCCTGGACACTATCCCAAAACCCTGCTTTAAAAACCCTCTGATTGAAAGGCTGTCCCCATTTCCCTGAATCGTGGCACATCCTGAATCCACTGCCAGCCCTGACCCACTGGAACATTTTTCCCTTTTAGTTTTCCTTCAGGGCCATCTGTCACACCCAGCTCTCTCAAGCACCTCAAGCATCACCCCCTCTTCTCATGGGTCAGTTCTGCAGAAGTGTAAGAGCCAAACAAGCACACTCAGTGGGAGAAGACAGAAAGTCAGTGAGCAGGAGGATCCCCTTCACCTTCCTTAGAGTCTCTAAGGTTTAAGGATATTACAGTATGGGCTTTTCATATGGGCTTGAGCACAGACACCAAAACCTGTGACTGCCATTCTGGCCATGAGCAACCTTGACCAAGCCACACCATGGCTGTACAGAGTTATTCAGCTCTGAACAGCCAGCCCACCCCTTCCTTCTGCATCCTGCTGCTTCCATCAACACTTTCTTAGCAAACCAAGCGCCTTCCCCTTGGGATCATGCAGCCCCTGTGCTTCCCCCTGGCACTCAGTTTTATTTCATTGAAGGAAGGCAACACCTTTGCTTGCCCTCCACAGGGGTAGCTGGGGTCCCTGTCATTGTCTTCTCTTCAGTAGTTGCATGTTCTGGGATGAAGTTCTGCATAAGAGAACTCAAGCTTTCCCTGAAAACAGGGAAACAGAGCCCTGCTTACCCCTCTCTGTGCAGGGCTCAGTATCTGTACATCCTTCCCTCAGCAGAAGCAATAATGAGGGCTGTTTAAAAATAACCAGCTTTTAGAGGATGTAGCCAGAGCCAAGGATCGTCCATGGATTTCTAGCTGCCATGAAGAACTTTGTCCTAACGCTAAAGGTCTGGTGATCTCAGGAGACCGGGTAGGAGGAACAGGAGAAGGAGATTTGGGAACAGCAAGAATGAACACATCCAACTTCAACATCCTGTATCCTATCTGCAAGACTGAGGCAGAGCCAGATGGGAAGGAGAGAATGCTGTCCCCTTGTTCTCCTGGGGACAGGGGCTGGCCCCGTGCCCGGCAGCACATCCGAGGCCGGCTGGGTGTGCCTGTCCCTGCTGCCTCCCCTGCGGCACCGCCGCTGCCTCCGAGCCCGGCGGATGCAAGAGGAGACTTTGCCAGCAGAGGGAACTGCAGACCGGATAATCGCTCCTTCCCCGCTGAAACACTCACCAAAACCCTTAGCTACGCTGAGCCGAACCTCTCTTCCCCGGAAAGGAGATGTTTCAGACTCCTCTGCCGCTGCTCTTGGCCAGCTTGCTGCTCGTTAGTTTGATTGTTGAGCGCTCTCTGTCTAAGGGGATTGCTAAAGAAATCCATTCAAACAAGAAACCAATAGAAAACTCTCTGTTTACCATATTTATTATTATTATTATTACTACTAATAATAATAATCCTGCAAATCCCTATAGCTATCTTCTTGCTGCCATCTAGTGAAGGAGAAAAAGTATGACTTGAATGACATAAGCAGAGCAAAACCTATCCCAGGGGCTTGTACTTGTTGAACAAACTTTAACTTTGAACAAACTGCTTCAAAACAACCTTTAAAGTTGTACAAGGGTTTCCCTTTTGGAAGTCTCCCTCATAAAATGCCCTCCTAGGTCCTCGAATGGGTGACTGCTGGTGAAAGCCTGACTTTGTCATCACTTTGAAGAACAGTCCAAGAGTGACATTTTGTTGTACTGAAACTCTTCATGCTGCTCTTAAAAGCTGTAGGAACTGTGGTGGTCTTTGCAGGATCAGGCAGTAATGGAAGCTTTTACAGCCTTTTGTATTACCATGAATACACAATTACTGTAGGAGGATCACAAGCACAGGCTCTACACACCCACCTAATTTCTCAGGCAAGGTTTTATAAGCAAGGTTTTATAAACTCCTTGTTAGGACCTGTGTGCAGGAGTCTTATATCCAGAGTCCTGTGCCTTACCCATAAGATCTTCCTTGCCCTGGATAAAAATGGTATGTTCCTGCATGCCTCGGGAATTTTTGGGAGGAAAGCCTCGGCTGTGTGACAGACAAGTGATAAACAAGGAGTCAGCAGAAACACTTCAGCAGCTCCAGTTCCTGTTGCACTCCTGTCGTGCTTCCATGACCTCTGGCTATTCCAGACCCGTGCTTTTGGCACACACCTGCCAGAGTGAGCTCTGCCTGCTTTCCCCGCCTTGAGTTTCTATCTCTACCCACCAACCATTTCCAGAGAGCCAGACTCAGCACAGCACTGCCACTGCTTGTGCTTTTTCTACACAGTTGTTCTTGCTGGATTCCTGCTGTTACACACAGGGGATGAAGTATTCACCCACCACTTCCAGCAGCTCCAGGGAGCTTCCAGCAGAGTAACTCCGCTGAGCCCATCGCTTTTTGTACTCAGCAGAAAATTATCCAATCACACATTTTGATGTTTGAATGTCGCTTTCCACCCTCCTTGTGTTTGCCTGGATATAAGATCCAAACCCTGCTTGCAGCAGCGAGCAGGGCAGTATTTAACCGTATCCATAGCAAAGGTGTGCGATTGCAACGCGCTCACGGCTCTCATTCTGTCCCTCAGCCTTGGGGGTCACTTCGGAGTTTGCAGCACTTTGCCCACCTCAGGCTCGATGCCGAGGAGCCGGTGGGTGCCGGGGGCGGTGAGTGCCCGCTCCTCTCCGGTGGTCGCTAGATGTCAGCACGGGACCGCCAGCCCGGCCCCGGGGACGCGGCGGACCCCGGCCCGACAGACCCGCACCGCTCCCGGGGATGCGACAGACCCCATCCCCATCCTGACAAACCCGCACCGCTCCCGGCAGGGACAGACCCCAGCCCCATCCCAACAAACCCACACCGCTCCCGGCAGGGACAGACCCTGTCCTTATCCCAACAAACTCGCACCGCTCCCGGCAGGGACAGACCCCATCCCAACAAACCCTCATCGCTCCCGGGGATGCGATAGACCCCATCCCAACAAACCCGCACCACTCCTGGGAGGGACAGACAGATTTTATTTTCTGCCGTGGTTTTCCACATGAGAATTCCTGTTTCTCAGTTTTCAGCGAGAAACCAGTTTAAGTTTTTTCAGATGCCTGTTAACAGCTGCAGTTTGAGGGAGAAGTCCGAAGGAAATTCTTCCATGTGCACTTTTTGGTAGCACTTTAAACCTGAATGGATTTCAGATTCATATAGGCTCCAAATGATTTCTCTCAGCTGTGTGTTTTAGAATTACATATAAAGCATCAAATCCTCCTGGCTATTCTCCTGAATAGGGAGCTGAAGTACCTCCCTTCAGTGTTGAAATAACCCTTAAAGAACTAATCTGTTTAATAAACCATGGGAGAGCCTGTGTGAGAAGTGTTTGCTTCTAATTTTCAGCCCACTTAGATGCACATGACATTTTTAGAAAGCTGGCAATACTTTTAGCATGTCTTTACAACCAGAATGCCTGAAAGTTTGTAACACCACTGGTCCTTCTCATTGTAGGATCTTAACATTTTACCAAAAGAGTAAATCGTTTCTGGCAGGGGACAATTCTTCTTCTAACATTTCCTCTGCATCTTTCTAATGGGAATTACTTATGCCAGTGATGATATACTGGTACCTCCTTCCATTTGTCTGTTATGACTTGGAGTGTGGGACTGGCTCCAGAAATGAGAAGAAGTCACACTGTGCTCACTTGCATTTGAAAGTCACAGTGGATATATAGAGTGTCACCATGAATATATAGAGTGATCTGTCCCAGGAGCAGCTAAGTGGTTCAATTCTCATAAAACAATTAGGTTACTAAAATCAGTAATTGGTCTTCATGGTTGGATAAGCCCGATAAGGGGAGCAAAAGGGAGATGTGACCATATTGTAACATTCAAACAGCTGGAGGTGAGGTAAGAGAACATCAGTGAAAAGTCTGATGGACAAACCTGCTGCACACTCTGATGCCAGGCTCAGACAGAGCCAGTTTTATGTGCTCCTCTCCTCCAAAAAGCAGAAACACAACCTCCCAGATGTGCAGTCACAGAGCAGGGGAACAGCCTCGTTCAGGCAGCAGCTCTGCAAGCACAGCTGAGGTGAATGTGTCACTGCTCATCCCAGCTCTCCTGGCACTGATGTGGAGGAGGAAGGGAGACAAAGCTCGTCATTTCACGTTAGTGCATGGCACACAGGGAGGTGACGGGAAGAGGACAAGCCAACTACGCTTTGGAGAGGGCCTGAGAAAAACAAACCACATTCTGGAAAGAGCCTCCTGTCACTGTAACACCCAGGCTATTTACCACAGCAGATAATCCACCAGGTGCATCTGCAACTGCTTGCTTCTGCCTGCAGGCAATATCCACCTGCTCACATCCATGTGTCAATGCACAGGATTCAGAATTCATCCCATCCTTTCCAAGCAGACAGTTGAGGGGCCTGGACCAGGCATATATCCATGGAGAAAGCCAGGAATCCCTCATGCTATCTGTAAAACAAACCTCAGTAATACGAAGCAGTCTCCAAACTCTGAAAAAGAAAGAAATTGTGACTTCTTCCTGTTGCAAATAAAGTTTAGGCTCTTGTTGTCTTCTTGATGCAGGAATATGGGACTAAACACCCTGATTGTCCTTCTCCATGCAGCTCCACCTTTGCCAGTGTTTGCCTCAGATTCTCCTTGAGGTTTCTCCATGGATCAGTCACAGAGATGATTCCTCCCACCCTGCAGGCTATAGTGTGGTTTGTTTCCTGTCCCAGCATCATGGTCTGCACCCACATCTGGAGAGGATGCAGAGTCCTTTCAGAGAAGGGCTGTGTCACCACAGGGTCTAACCTTTTCCTGGCACATGGAAAGCAGGGACACTGTGAGCCCCTGAATAAAACGGGAATAGATGGAGCCTTTCCCTTGGAAACCTCCCTGCACAAGAGGTGCCTCCTGAGTCAACCCCACCTAAACCAGCACGATTGGATCTCAAGCACTCTGTGTGCCCTGGTGCTTCCCTGGGCTTCCAGCAGGTGAACAGAGGTGATGCTCCAGGTCTGTGTGTGGAGGGAAGGGAAGGGAAGGGAAGGGAA
>VWYP01015977.1:630757-659615 GCA_013400435.1 Pycnonotus jocosus | reverse complement strand
TCCTCCTCCTCAGCGCCCAGGCAGCGGCGGCCGAGCGGGATCGCCGGCGATGGCTGAGCTCAAGTCGCTGGGCAGCGAGGCGTACCTGGCGCTGGCCCCGGGCTACGGACCCTCTGCTTTCGCCTACGGGGCCGTGCGCGGGGGCACCGAGGGCCCGCGGGGCTCCTTCGCCGGGGGCGGCGGGGCGGACTTCCACGCCGGGGCGATGGGCAAGTCGGCGGAGAGCAGCGGCGAGCAGAGCGGCGACGAGGAGGACGGCTTCGAGACGGGCGGGAAGGGCGGCACGGGCTTCGAGCGAGAGGGGAAGCTGAAGGGGGGAGCCCTGGGCAAGAAGCCCAAGGAGCAGCGCTCGCTGCGCCTCAGCATCAACGCGCGGGAGCGGCGGCGGATGCACGACCTGAACGACGCGCTGGACGGGCTGCGCTCCGTCATCCCCTACGCGCACAGCCCCTCGGTGCGGAAACTCTCCAAAATCGCCACGCTGCTCCTGGCCAAGAACTACATCCTCATGCAGGCGCAGGCCCTGGAGGAGATGCGGCGGCTGGTGGCCTACCTGAACCAGGGCCAGGCGCTGAGCGCCCCGCTGCCCGCCACCCTCAACCCCTTCGGACAGTCGCCCGTGTACCCCTTCGGCGGCGCGGCCGTGCCCGGCTGCCCCGAGAAATGCACTGCCTTCACAGGAGCCGCCTCCGCCCTCTGCAAACACTGTAACGACAAGCCTTGACTTCTACCTTCTTCGGGCTTTTTTTTCTTTTCTTTTCTTATTTTTTTCTTTTTTTTTTTTTTAAATTTTTTTTCTGTGCACTTTTCTTTCCACTGCCATCAGCCCCGGCTTCCTTCCATCAGTTAAGTCTGGGTTTTCTTTTTCGTTCTTCTCTTAAACACCCCTCCCTCCCCATTTGGCAATGTTTGGCAGTTCACGTGGACCCCCCCCTCCAAAACACCCACTTTCTACTTTATTTAGTTCCCCCCTCACATGCAGCTTCATCTGTAGAGTTATTTCCTTCCCAGCCTGTCAGTGGATTGTGAGCGTACTGTTGCTTTTCGCTTGCTCTGAGCTACAAAGTTTTTGAGCAGTTTTTGAACAGAACTGTAGCAAAACAGAGAGGGTGAGAGATCTGGAAATGGAAACCTCAGTGAATTTGCTTTGGCGTGATCGACCTGTGTTAAAAAATAGATTAAAAGGAGGGAGGGGAAGCAAAATCCAGCTGCAAACTATGCAATGTTTCAGAGTCATGGGCAGAGGGGGTTCTGTGTAGCGAGCTGGGGTTGGACTGCACCCGCAAATCCAAATGGAAATCATTTGGTCAGTGCTCAAGGGAGGGGGAAGTCCGGTACTCTTGCTAAAACAATTGATGCTTCAAAGTAAGATGCTTTTTTTTTCTCTCTCTTAAAAAAATTTAACCCGTTCTTGGACTGAGAGGAACCTGTGATTGTATGCTAATGCTTGCTGTTTGCCTGCTTCTCAGCTTGGTTAAGTTTTCCAGATGATTTTCCAAAGTCGTTGCTCATCATGATAAACAAAGCAAAAGGTGACTTAACATATTTATATGTATTTATAATAAATAAAAGACATGAATAACCACTTTCTCTGTCCTACATGTCTCTAAAACCAGCTGGCAGTCACTGCAAAACCCCTGGTTGAGTCAGGTAAAGCAGAAATGGATCCAGCAGGAGCAGCTGTGTGAACTTAGGGGGATGATCAGAACACTTGGGAAAAGCTTGTGGATATTCAGCTCCTTATCAGCAGGGGTTTGCACTTTTTCTCCAGTTCCTCCTGACTCATGAGCACACAAAAAAAAGCGTTGCTTATGTCTGACTCTGAGTTAAGCAGGCAGGGGTTTAGGTTGTGTATTCTGACATTTGTTGGGGAATGCTGTGCCCTGCAAGTGGTGTTTGACTGGGGTCACTGCAGCAGCGAGCTCGGCTCTGAAGCACACTCATGGCAAACATGGCAGGGAAGGAAATCGCTTAAAGACTCTGCTTATCCCTTTGGCTTGGTTTTCTGTTCTGTCTACAGCTTGACCTTAGATCTACATCTGGTATTTGGGCCACTTAATATCGTGACTGAACCAATGATCTCCCGCCAATACTGTGTCCGTACAAGTTACAAAGTGCGTCTCTCGCTGCCTGAGTTTTCGGTGTCGCTTGTGTTGGTTTTACTTTTGTTTTCTGGTTTATTCCGGTTTGTTCAACGCTTTGGTGCCTTGTATGCTTCACTAGTCATTATATAATAATAATAATAGTAATAATTGAGGTGCATTCAGTGCTTTCTGTTTGGAAATACCCACCCGATGTCAGAGCAACCACGTAAACTGGTACAGCCGCAGCCTCAGGGGCTCGAGCTGTCCGTGGCCATTTGTGTTAGGAGTGGGGTGTAACTATTTAGGGTTATTAAACCAATTTCCATGCCTGTCGCTAGTGTTATGCTAATTTGAAAAGGGCTGCCATCCCTCTGAAGCGCTTGTCCGTGGCACTTAATTTTAATTAATACATTTCCAAAAGACTTTTTGTGTTTGGAAAACGGAGTGTGTGATTAAGCCTTATTCATAAAGACATATGTTTAAAACTGGTTCCTGCTCATTTCCATTTTTATATCTTCATTTCTTTCCTGTAATTTAAAAAAAACAGAAGAAAAAAAAATAAAAAAGAAGTAGCTTTATAGAACAGTTTATCTCTTTTTCCGTAAAAGAAAATTTTGAAAATGCTCTTAAAGCATGTCTGGTGAAGCGAAAGCCAACCAAAACCCCTACTGAAGCAAAAATTACTGGAAACTGCAGATCAGCAAAGGTCACTTAAAATTTTGCAGACTGAGTTGTTGCTAGGAAATATTTGGGAAAAAAAAAAAAGAGGCCAGTTTAACAGAGAACCATGATTTTTAAGCAGATGCATGATACTTCTGGTTAAAATTAGAGAAGATTGAGAATATTTAAATGGAGATTAGCTTAACTGCTCATTTTTTACCAAAACTAAAATAGTTGGGGAATAAAATATTTAACAGCTCAATATTTAATCTGAGTTTGGTTTAGTTAAAGACTTAAGGCTGAAAGTAATGGAATTTGTAATTGCTTCTTTGTCAAATAATTATGGCCCAAAAAAGAAGTCTTACTAATTTCAGAGCCTAAAAGCTCTTCACAGTCTGAGACAAGATATTTTTGGAATGATGGGTTTTCATACAGCGATTGTTTTAAATATCTTCCTTTTGTTTACATCAGTAAAAACTTGCTCGTGCTATCATACCTACCTAGAATCCTAAAATTCTACCTTTTGAGAGTCTCTGAAATATTCAGAAGGCTCTTCAAGAGCCCACTTAGAATTTAATTATCTCAGGAGGCTAAGTAAGGAATTTCAAATACAGAAGAAAAACCTGCATTTAAAAAAAAATTGAAAGGAAAAATAGCAAGTTTGACTATTTAAGTGCTGTTAAAAGGCCAGGTATTAAAAACAAGTGCAGAATTTATCAAAGCAATACTACAGGCAATTAACCCTAAAGTACAAATGCTTCAATTCAAAAGGAAAAAGTAGATGAATCATACCTTTTCCTGCAACAAACAATATTAAACTTGAACAAAGCTGACAAACTTCTCAGTTAATCTGGAAATTCAGTCCTGTGAGCTGCTTGTGTCCACCCTGGACTTGCTGGATTTTAGCTGATGCTGAGGTGGAGCCCATTCTGAGCCCTTTGCATTCCCCACAACAGGAAAACATCTGCTCCAAGGTGATTTACACTAAACTGAGCTGCTGCTAAAACTGCTACCAAGTGGATGCCTAATACTCCTCAAAGATTATTTTGTTGGGAGGGGAATAAATGAGCAGCTGACCATTGCATTTGTGTGTGTGAAGCATCAGTGCTAACCTTGCAGATGTGTGTGGTTATCCTGAGGATGAAATCCTGTACCTGTCATTTGTTTTTCCCCTTCTCTGGCATATTTTGTGTACCATGTAAGGTTTTAAGTGTCTCTTTCCATTTGGTGTTTCAGAGAATATGAAGGGAGGACTTCAGAAAAAATTGAAGATCTTTTTTTTTGTCTTCTCAAATGTTCTTGTTATGATGCCTGCTCTTTTATTTTTTCCCCAAGAAGGATTTATTGTATATGTTCAGATGGATCTGAAATACAGATCATGTGTTTTAATGTACTTTTTATCCTGATTTGTTCATACTTGGAAGAAAACATAATGCCAGCTTTTAATTAAATATAATATATTGTTTTCTAACCTCACTTAGTTTTTCTTTGAACTCCAAGACTGAGCAGCAGGAAGTATCAGAAAGAGGAAATGCTGCTTCGCTGTCTGTTGCATTTTTTAACTTGTATCATTCTTGTCACTAATCAAAATGAAGGTTTTGCTAAGCAATGTATATAATGTCACTAACAGGGGATTGGAAACTGCTGTCAGCTTGCACTGCATCAGCCCAGGTTTAACATTAGCAGTCTTGAGCCTGCAAGGTAAAATGTTCTTTAACCAAATACAGGGAAGCAACAGGTTTGAAGATGGAGGGCCCAGAAGGCAGCAGTCTACCTCAGATACCAGCAAAAAGTTAAATCAGTTGGAGCCCCTGGAAAGAAGTGCGAGAATCACGAAGCTCTCTTTGTCTTTTGCTCCATATCACTGATTTTGTGGCATTCTCTCACAATACCTGAGTATTGCTGCACGCTGAGCTTGTTTCCAAGGCTTTAGCAAGTGGTTGTTTACTGTTCTTGGATCACTTTCTGGTATTGTTCTTTACATATACATTTCTATAATTTCTATTTTATGAGAATATTTGACATTTTTCAGGGCGAAATGAACGTAGGGCCCAGCCCTGGTGCTGCAGCATTGGTGATATTGGTGACAGCAAGATGAGGCTTGGCGCTTTGGGGCACAGCAGTGATTTCTGACCCAACAAGCCACTTTTAAGAGGCTTCAGATGCCCAGAAAAATGTGTACAAGCTTTATACCTTTATTATATCAGCCTTATAGCATGTGTAAAATGTAGGGCATAGTGGATAAACCCCTCAATTAAAAACTTTCTTGGCTTTTCAGCCTGAACCTGCTCATCGGCAGCGAGAGTCGCGGCAGGTCCCGCCAGGCTCAGTCCTCACATGCAGCGAGTTTCCAGCCCAGTTTGCCACAGCTGGAATTATTTAGTTTGCAATTTAGGAGAACAAAACCAGGCATTCCCTGTTTCATTTCCACTGCATTGTGTTCATCAAGTGTGCTCCTTGAGTGGACTCTTGAAAATAAGAGGTTGGACACTGCAGCGTTCCCGAAATTTGTTTTACCTGCGCATGTTCCTTGCCATGTGAGTTATCAGCAGAGAAATCATTGCTTTGGTCTGAATCGGTGAAAATGCTTCTTAAGAATGCTAAAATACACCAACCAATATTTTCAATTTAACTGCTTTTATATTGTTCTCTGTCATTTGATAGAATTTTGATTACTATTGCACAGTAGAAAAGTTGGAGGAGGGGTTTGTTTTCAATAATCCTGATTAAGGCTAGAAAAGACTCTTGATTACAGTAATTTTAATAATGTAAATTTGTTTGTGATATGTCTTTAGTCTTTAATCCCCTTTGGCATTCCATTCAAGGGGAGATGAAAATTTCAGGGATTTATAATGTTTAAATCAGTCATTCCATGAATGTTTCTCAGGCAATTTTTCTCCTACCTGAAATTTTAAAAAAAGCGAAATAGGTATGTAACATATTTTGTGATCAGATTAGAAATACATTTGCATGTGGTTTTTGTGGGAAAGTAGCTTAATATCGAGCACTTTCTCTGTACAATAAAGTATATGTGCATACGAGAAAATGGAACCAATTATAGAAACCAATAATATATTTGAGATCTTTGCCATTCTTTCAGATGTTTTGAGGTAGGATTTTCACCAAGGACTTTATATAATCTTTTCATAATCAAAATTCACATTAATTCTTTTAGCCATTACCCCGAATTCTTGTTTCTATGTGTATTTATGAACACATAGAGTTTTTAAATTATCCATTTAATTTTTCAAGTAGTCTTAGCTTCACTTCACAATAGTAAAATTTGAGTTAATATTTATTTCTGAAACACTGAACAGTTTTGAGCATAACTCTCACATTTCTTTAAGGCCAAATAGATTAATCTTAAGTATTAGCATTACAATAAACTAATGTATAGAGATATTTAGTCAAGTTAATTCAGGGTGAAAATAAAGGTGTTTTTTGGTGGTTTTTTTTTTGCTATGTTTAAGGCAGTGAAATTTGCAGAACAAAGACTTGCAGAAGATAAACCACAAGTACTTAAGGTCTTACAACACAGAGGAGGGGAGTGTGCTGCTTTTCGAACTCCTTGCCCTGGTGAAGCAGCTCAAACATATCTATATTTAAATTATTTAACAGCTTATTTTAATTTTTAAGTCTCCCAATTCATCAGTGATTCATGTTCATTAAAACCTGCTCTGTTAATGCCATTTGTATTTGCTCAATTCCTCTTCCCCCACGCGAACATCGATATTCTGTGTGTTTGTGTGTATCAATACGGAATTGTACTACGAATATAACCCAACCTTCCTCGGCTACCAATGGGGGAAAAAAAAAAAAACAAACCCTATCTGCTCTTTTGCCTTAAGTATTTCAAAGGGAAAAACATGGCTGAGCAAAAAAACATCACCCCAGTTTTTCCTCCAAGCCCACTTTTGTCTAAAGTAATGAGGCCATAGTCAGTTGGCTCCGAGGAGGGTTGTGATTTAGTGTGACGTACAGTGAATCATTGCAGATCCATTCGGACTGCATTCGTTATTTTAATGAGACGCGGGCAAATCTGTTTTTTGGCCGCAAACCTTAAGATGCAAGCGTAATGTGGAATGGTTGTTGATTGCCACAAGGCAACTGACATTATGGATTTTTATCGCCATCATTATGCACTTTAAAACTCCCCACATCCCAGGATATTTAGCCCCTTCCCTTTCCTCCCGCGAATGACAGGGAAGCCATAGCGCTGACATTTAAAAGCGAAAAGCTCATCTATTTAATTTCTGGGCTTATTAAAAACCTTACGTTGCATCCTCTGGTCTGCACTCTTCTTTTTTTTTCTCTAATTCACGCTTTCTCAGAGGATGAGGAAAACCCCCACCCACTGCAGCGCGGTCACCCAAAAAAGGTCACATTCAGTTGGGCGACAGCAGCACTAGGTCCCCACCAGCCTCTGCTTGATGTAGTATAAGAAATGACAATGAGGCGGGCATATCTGTGCCCCAGCAGTAATCACAGTAATGGTGTTCATCAGAATTTACCACTGCTGAACTTTCCCAGAGTCTGGAGTAATGCTTCCTCCTCGGTGCTACCAGTAAGGGATTTATTGTGCTTGTGTTTGCCTTCGAGCAAAGGGCACCCATTCGATTGTTGAAGAAAACACTTTCAAAATTAGGTTGTGCTGGTAAATGGCATTGTGTGTGTGGGCATGTTTGTCAGTGTAAAATGCATATGTTGATGCATATGTGTAGTGTCTTCATGTGTGCATGCATGAATGAGTGTTGCTATAATTTATTTACCTTCTGTGTGGTTTTTCTGTCATTTTTTGGTTGCTTTACTGGCATGGCTTTATTATGTTTTCATGAAACTTCTTACAGCATCATTTGCCTGTAGCACAGGAAGTGCCATTGCATGAAAACCACCGGTCTCCTAAAAGTTTGCTTTGGCCTGTGCAAGCCAACAAATTCATGAATAATATTTTTCATCTTTTTATTTTATCCTCAATAAAAAGAAGTGATGTTTTGGGGCAGTACAGAGTGTTGGTTTCCCGTTGTGCCACTGACACATTGCATGTGAGAATGACAGAGAACCAGCATACCTTTGCTTTCCGTGGTTTCCAAATGCATCCATCCTATTTTTATTGATTTGCTGAAAGTAAATCTCACGTCTTGCGCTCTTCACACAGATGTCATGAAGAAATCCTTATGCCTTCCATCTGAGAATTACATTACCTTAAGTATTTTTTATCTCCTGGCAGCTTCAGTGTAAAGCAAACTCCCCAGCTGACAGCCATAGTGGGTGCACTCAGTGTTTACAGCAGAACTGAGGCTGTAGGGGAAAAAGATGAAAATCTCTTGCAAAATGTTAAAATGGCTGCTGACTTGGAGGCCTCTGGCTCAGTTTTACATCCTTTCCAATGTCCAAGAAAATAGAGTTTTACTTCTGACAAGTTTTCTCCCCTCGGCTTTTTCCCTCTCATGCCTCAGTCGGCTTCCTCGAAGATTTGAGGACAGAAAACACTTTAGTTACAGGAGCTCCATTACTCCCAGCAGTCCCTGTTGCAATTGGATGTGGCACTGTATAGAATAATCTTGGTACCTGGAGATTGCACAACACAGGAGAGCTCATTCCTGTCTGACTAAACTCCTCTTTCAGATGCTTACTTGCACCAGTCCACAAAACCCCTTTTTTGTGGGTAAGCAATACACAAAGAGCACCTTCTCTCTGCTGTTTCTCTCCCGTGTAGATTCTTGGGGTCAGTCCTATATTTTAATTCACCAAAAGCAAACCCAAAATTCCCTGTCAGGCAAGAGCTTTTCCTTTTGTTTTTGTTTTCAACTGTTTGTTGAAGTTCTCATCCTTGCAAATTCTCTCCCCTGTAAATGCTTCTGCCTTCAGTGGGTTTCTGATCCAGCCTGCAGACAGACTTGTTCCTATGTAAATACATGATAAATTAATTTTTTACCACACTGAGTGTGCGTGCCTGTAGATACTGACTTCGTTTTGATTTTTAGAGTTAAATCCAATTTGGGTTGGATCATTTCAGCGAAATTCTGTTGCTTTCGACTTCCTTCTCCAGTTGCCTTGCCCTGAGGCACAGAAAAGATCAAGGCATGTGCCCGTGGACACACAGTGACTGGAGTGGCTCGCCAGATTTGAATTTAGATGATCTGAGCTCCCTGCTTCCCCAGATAAGCCACACATTGCTCTGCCTCCCCGGCAGCATCCGCGCTGACATTTTCTCTCTCCCTGCTCACACTCAGGGTCCCTGGGAGGATCAGCCCTCTGTTGTGGCAGCGGTGTCACCCTCCTGGTTCCTTCTGGAGCAGTGACAGCCAATTGGAAAGGAGGTGAGGCTGCATCTTGGCTGTTTTCTAGCAGTCTCCTGCTGCTACCACAGCCCGAGGCGACTTGAACCTACCCTGGGGACCAGCCAGTCCCCAGCTGCTCCGGAGTGGAGAAGCAGAAAGGTGGCTTCAAGCCATCTTTGTTCTCCAATCCTCGTCTTGTGCTGAGCCCAGTCAAGTCAGAGGGGAGAATCTGGGCCAGAGTTTACGGAATGCTTTGCTACAGAAACTTGCCCTGGCTGCCAAAGGCATCTTTGTGGCTCTCTGAGCTCCCGTGCACGCTGCCCTTCTCTTCCTGCCCTGCAAAGATTCCAGCCAGGACCCGGCTCTGTGAAAGCACCGGTCTGTAACGTGAAGTGTCACTGCTGGGCTGTCCTTTGCTGCCTCCTCTGCGTCTCTGTCACCGCCTGAGCCACGGGCTCAGCCCCAGAGAGAGCCCTGCACAAAGCTGGGAACCCCCGAAGGGGGCAGGGCTGGTGCACAGTGCCAGGAGGAGGGGCAGCAACTCCTTGTTTTTCTATTTGCAAGGAAAACGGGCACTTCCAACAGGGTTTTTTATTTATTTATTTGTGTAGTCACATCCCTCCTTAGCCTCTGGTTTTGAACCAGCCCCAATGCACACCCGTAATTCCCCTCCCAGTCTGACATCCAGATTTTGGTTCTCATGCCATGGAGTTAATCCATTTCTAGCACTTCTTTTTTGCGCCAGTATCACTCTCCCAGCTTCAGAGAATCATTTCATTTTCAAATGAGACAGGTGCCAGAGTCATGAAATTCACTTTTGGTGATCAGCATTATTTGGGCAGATTCTGATGCTTTCTACTCCTTGGCCCTTGTTGTGATTTCCTGTGTAACACCTCAACACACACACAGAGTTCTGCTGCTGAAACACTCTTGATGGCTGGGTCTAGTTGTCTGGAATAAAAGAACTATTTTCATCTGTCCAGTGGCATTAATGGAACTGACACAAGGAGTGCTTCAGATAAAAGGAGACAACCCAGGTGACCAAGCCAAGGCATGGAAAATTTTTTATTCAGCCCAGATAGAAAGGAGTGTTTCTGCTCATTTGCACTGGAGTGTCATTCCCATCAGGTCCTGCAACAGGAGTAGCACTCATTTTTTCACTTTAATATAATCTAAAAACTTCTGGAAGCTCTAAGGGGCTGTGGGCTGGGATTTGTTGGGACTTGGTCAGCACAAAGTGGCTGATCCTGGCAGTGATGTGAGGGGTATCTGCTCAGGCAGGAATGCCCCAGAGCCACTCCCATCATGACCAAGGCTGATATTTATTTCGTCACCAATATTCTGATGGCTCTCTAATGATTTTCAGTCGGTTTGCTGCACTGACCTATGATTCATTCACCACATTATCCCAGCTGCTGGCCTGAAACATTCTCTTTGAGTTAGAACTGAAGTTTATTCTGAGCTCATTTTCCATGGAGATGTGGTTTTACCCCGAGTTTGGGGTTTCATTTGGTCCTGCTGTTAAAATTCAGGAGCAGTATACCTCAAATTTGGAGACAGGGGATGGTGGAGTTCAAGCCAGATATGAAAAGACCTCCAACACAGTGGATATTTGATTTTGAGGTAAAACCATGAGTAATTTAGGGTGGATTGGAGAAGCTCTTTTCACATAAACTTGGTCATCACAATTCAGAAATCTTGGTTTCTAGTGTCTGTCCAAACAGTCATGTACAGAGCAGACAAAGCGTCTTCATTCATTCAGGAGCTGAAAAGTGGAAATTACATGTCTTTCCTCTTCATTTTCTCTGGGAAAATCTTTTAACTAATTTATGGAGTAGTTAATCTGGTTTCGCACGTGTGTGGGTAAATGAGCATGTCATGTGTCTTCATGTGCAGGAGAAAAAATTATTTCCTGATGGCAAGATAATGGAAACATATTGGGGGTGAGAGAAGGGTTTCATTAGAAAAGCACAGCTTCACAAGTACGATCCTTGCATATGAATCATGACTCATCTGCTCCAGAATGAAAAAAAAAAAAAGAGAAAAAAAAATCACTGGGAGTCAGATTATTGTACCTAACTCAACATCTAAAAGTCAGACAACTAATTAAGCCTGGGCTGTCTCCATCCTGAGGAATAATAGATAACAGCTTCCCAAGGGTAATTCATGTCACTGTAGAATAGGTGGACAAGTCGCCTTCTGGGGATGCTTATCTCTTGGCATTGACTGCAGAAGCTGCACAGATAGCTCAGAATAGATGCCTGGTTTTCAGGGGCAGGAACACAGTGAGAGGAGCCCCTGCCTTACAGCCTAGTGCTAGAATTAGGACTTGAAATGAAAGGTTTAAAAGGTCGTGGTTTCCTAGCAGTTAGAGTAATCTGTCCCCAATAAGAAGCAGCCCATCAGCAGCCAGAATAACCCAGGGCAATGTGAAATTAAAAGCAGTTTTCATTAAGGCTGCCAAGGGAAAGTGTTTGTATCTGTGGGAGGCAAGTCTGGTCACTAAATAATATGGGATGATAACAATGAAAGAGATAAATGAATAGGGGCACATGGAGTGAATTATGCTGGCAAATCTCAGAGTTAAGCTCTGAAAGTTGAAGGTTGTGGACAGTGTCTGCCTCTGGGACTTGGAGTGTCCAGCCAGGTCAGAGCCTCCCTCCAGAGGCCCAGTAGAAAGGTCTTCTGCATCATAGAGTCCTGGAATAGTTTATGTTGAAAAAGCCTTCAAAGGCCATTGTCCAACCCTTAACCCAGCACTGCCAAGCCCACCACTAAACCATCTGCACAAGTACCACGTTTTTAAATCCCTCCAGGGGTGGTGACTCCACCACTGCCCTGAGCAGCCCCTGCCAGGGCTTGACAACCCTTTCTGTGAGGAAGTTTTTCCTAATACCCAATCTAAACCTCCTTTGGCACAACTTGAGGCCATCTCCTCTTGTCCTATCACTCGTAACTTGGGAGAAGAGACTGACCCCCAGGCAAACTGAATTTATCACAAGATATTTGAGGGAGGATAAATTTGCGCTCGTCTGTTGCCCACGAGCTGCGAGCTGAACATGGTTGATGTTATTTGCTGTAAGAAGATGATGCTCAGACACGCTGCAAAACCCAGCCAGAACGAACGGAGCGAAAAGTCCCGATTCCACAGCTATAAACTGGGGGAAAAAAACAGTGCACATCCAAAGTGGCATTTTGCACCTGAGAACACAGCAAACAGCAGTGCATTTCTGAAATGCATAGTATGGCACTGCACTGTGCACTGCCCTCTGACTAATGCCATGTGAAAGTGGCCTGATGCAGTGTGTTATTTGTCCTGATGTATTCTGGAGCTTCTGTGAATAAATGTTAAGGAGGCTGTGAAGCTGTCACGCTCTGTAAAGGCTCCTCAAGGGTTGCAGATTTAGTAGCAACAATTCTAAAATGCAATCGTGTTTTTAAAGCTTTTCTTTTCCCTGGGTGGAGCCTTCACAGACACCCAGAAGGTTTTTTTTTAATTGATGTCCATAACTCTTCCATGGTTAGAGCAGGGCAGCAGAGAGGGCACTGAACTGCAGTTGCACTGTGATTTACTACCAACGGTATCCCATACATATCCACTGGAAAATGCTCTTAATTTTCCCTCAAACACAGCAAGTCTGCCATCCGAGATATCCACAAATTCTGAAATTCAGTGATGGAGCGAGGGCGGAGAGAGTCATCGCGTTTAACCCATGACTGCCCCATTTTTCATCCTTACAAGGACATTAAACACACTGAAACGAGTCCTGGTGGAAGCCTGTGCCTCCCTGAAGTGGGCAAACGATAGGTTAAGAGAAAGCAAATGAAAGGTAAGATTAATAGCATTTATCATGGCAGATAGACTAGCAGTTTGCTAATTAAAGATGTTAGAACATAGAAGCAGCCAAGGATCAGTGGCTTTTAATGAGGATGTTGTAGGGTGATTTAGGTCTAATTTTCTGCTTAATAAGGCTGGTTTAAAAAGTAATTTTGTTGGGATGTGACTCTCCTAAACCTGTTCATTATCAGTGATGGGACTTCACTTCAACACTCCAGGAAATGTTGTGTTTAATTAATATTGTGTCGGCAAGTGGATATGCTGACAGATGAGAAAAAAATTGATGAAGAACTTTCAAGGACATTGACTTCATTACACAGCTTCATTATAGCCTGAATAACTGGCTAAATATGTCACTGGAAAGATAATGTGCCACTTTTAACTCTTTTCTGCGTGTTGCTCATGTCAGTAAGTAGAGGATTTCTTTCAAAATAGCCACTATTGAAGGAAAAAACCCATCAAGGGATCAGATCTGCATTTTCTCATTGCTTCATTCTCTTTATGAGATTTCTGATGGTGGAGATGTAAAGCAAAACACTGTGTGGTATTTACATTAATTCATCAACCATTTTGCTTGGGCAGAATATGATGTTAGTAAGTGACATTCTTCACCATTGGGTAATTTTCCACAGTGCCTCTGAGACAGGAGTAGAAATTAATTTAGAAGATTGTTATTTCTCTGCACAAAACAGCATCCTGTTACTACCAACTGGATTGATCAGTGCCTATATATACAGAAATTGGGAACTGGGGTGGGATTTCAAATGAATCTGTTCACCTTAACTCAGAATTGTTGCACAGCAATCCTTATTCCCCACCAAGGAACACTACTTTGAGTTCTGATTAGTGGGTAGTGTATTTGTATCCTGAACTGGCAGCCAATGCTTCTGCAGCATCCTTTAACTCTTTGCTGATTTTCTTTGCAGAAAGAAAAAAACACCTTTCCCTTGAATAAGGTTAATCTATGAGGAAATCACCCTATGAAACAATTAAAATAAAAAAGATACTCTTATTAATTCAATTAAATTTTGGCCACTGTAGTAGTTCACAGTAGTTTGCAGACCACCCTCCACCACCTCACTAAATTTTCAACCAGAAAAGAAAGCAAAAATGATCTGTTTCAGACTAAATTTTGTGACCTGAGTGTGACCTCAGAAACTTTGGGTTGGGGTCCTCTGATCTGTTTTATATGACGTCTTGTAACAAGAAAGAAAAAAAGCTTCAAGTCTGATCTCTTAAACGAGAGTTGGGAGAGAAAAAGAAAAGTCCTGAGCACAAGTTCTGGAGCAGTGTTTAGCTCAGGGTTACAGAAAAGCACCCTAAAGGTCTGTTATGATCTTCCCTAGAGAGAAACAGGTCCAGCACCAAACCACTGACATTTCCTGGGTTTCAGTTGCCTCTTCTTTGAGAAATAAGATTGTTAAAGAGGAAAAGGGAAAATAACCAAAGATCAACCTTTGAGGCTGAAAGCAGCAGAAGAAAAAAAAAACTGTTTTCAATCTTAATCATTAGGGCAATTAGCCAAGAGATGAGGCCCAGGCAAGGGGAGGAGAGGAGACGCTGACTGCAGGCGACAGCTGGACTTTATCGGATGCGTCAGCTCCCTTTAACACCTCCATTTGGGGGCTGCTGTCACCTTCAGATGAGGGCTTTTTGCAGGATGGGATTCAGGAATGCATTCTGCCGTGTCAGCCCCGTTACACACCCGGAGCTTTGTCCCCATCCCAGGATTTGCTTCTCCCCTTTCCCATGGGGAGACCCGTGCTCCGGAGCGTGTCTGAGTCCTGGTGCCAGGTGTGCCACTGGGCTCTCCCCAGCTCCTCAGAGCTCTGCCCACGTGCCAGCACCCATTCATAATGACTCATTAATTTCTTACCCTCGGTGATAGAAAGGCAACACTCAGCCCGACTGTCCCATCAAAGAGGAGCCGACAGCGTCCTGTCATCACTGCAGAGCTGAACCTGCTCCAGCGCCTCCTGCCTGCAGACCCTCAGTGAGACATCCTGGGGCTGGAACAGAGGGAAGGACCAACCAAAGCCACCCGCCTCCTGCCTGCAGACCCTCAGTGAGACATCCTGGGGCTGGAACAGAGGGAAGGACCAACCAAAGCCACCCGCCTCCTGCCTGCAGACCCTCAGTGAGACATCCTGGGGCTGGAACAGAGGGAAGGACCAACCAAAGCCACCATCCTCTCCCCAGAATGGCTCTGTTGGTACCTGCATAGTGGCCTCTCTAATGAGTAATTGCAGGATTAGAACCTCGGGGTTTGAATATCACAGGGGGACATCTGCCAGTGAGGCAAAGCACTGCCTGGCAATGCAATGATGCTCTGAGACACTCTGTGGATCAGCCCATGGGAGAGAAGGTGCCTGGGGGATGGAACACTGGCTGAGCCTGCTAAATGTGGCATTTGGTTGGATATGTGGCATGCTGAGTAAAATTTCATCTATGTGGGATTTTTTTTTTCCTTGGTTTTTCAATGGTTGGACAGCCAGAAGTATCACAAGGACTTAATTTAAAATAACATCTTTCCTTGCCTTGGTCCATGGAGGAATGTGCCTTACCTGTTTATCTGCATTTAATTGCATTTGTTATCTATTAGAGCCAAAAATCTACCTCCTTCCACTTCTGACAACCTAATGCTTGCTGCAATCAGAAAGAAGCACAGATTTTCTTGGAAACAAATTATTTACAGCAGGGCATGCTATTCCCAGACTGGCACAGCTAAGAAGTAAATGCAGAGGTTTTATGAGTTGAGATCCACTGGAAAGCTTATCCATGTGGGCACAGATGAGACTAAAGCTGTTTAAAATTGGGGTGAATTTTAATGTGTGATGTGGGAATTGCTTGAAACTTTTGCTTGGGACAGGAAAACCCAACTCTCTGGATGCTCCACAGTGGGCACCACGATCCAGTTTGGGTGCAAGATTCCCATGTCAGGAACTCTTGGCTTCTGTCTGACAGGCAGGAAACTCAGGACTTTATTCTGTTTGGCTCTTCTTGTTCCTGAGCTCGGTGCTTAATTGTTCCCTGGCCAAGGGGGCTAATTAATTCCTATGCAGGGCAATTAAAACACATTGGATGTGATCAGTTTTGCATCACTGACAATGAGGTAGACACAGAATGCAGCCCTGGACNGACCAGGGCTACACCCAAGGTGGAATTAAAATGGTCGTAAAATGGACAACTGGTCACAAGGTCTCACACTTTTATAAGTTTTGGTCCATTTGCATATTGGGGTTTAATTGTCCAATTACAGCTTCAGGTTGTGAAGCCTCAGCCTTCTTGTTTTCTCTCTTCAGTCCACTGTTTTTTGTGCTTTTGGGCCTGAAAACTTGTAACAGTTGTCCTTGGTCTTCAGCAGGAAAAGGATTTGTTTTGTCTCCCTGCTCTGTCTTCACAGAGTGTCACTCACAGCTGTGTGACACTGAATGTGAGGCTCAAAACTGCACCCCTGGGCAGCACAGAGTCTGAAAAACATGAAGTTAAAATTTAAGGCATCAGTAGGGCATCACCTCCTGAGTGTGTTGGATCATGTAAGTAGGAAAATTTGGCAGCAAAGTGTTGTAGAAACCCAGGTGTGTCAGCAGCACCTGCACTGTGCCTCAGGAGGAGCCTTTTGCTCCCTTGTGTGGTTCCTGGATTATCTCAGCTGAGCATTCACCTTCGGGGCTGGAGCAGGGAGTCCTTCAGCACGTTCTATATAAATATTCAGATGAAATTTTGAACCCAAAGTGCCATCAGAAATTTGGCTCTTTGTAGTCTGCTGTATAATCCATTACAACGCACAATTATGTAATTGTCAGTTATCCAAGAATTTAGTATTTTGGAGCATGCCAAAATCAAAAGTGTGTTCTTATTAACATCCCAAATGTACTTAAGTGTTTAGTAAATACTGGAAGATACATTTCTTGCCCTAGAGAACGTACAGTCTGAAAAATTAATATTGATTCTAGACAAATCAATGTTTGCTTACTAAAATCACATGCTGAATACTTTATAAGCACCTACCCAGCTGCAGGGATGTTGCAAGCTCTGTCTCCCTCTGATGCCATAAACACAGCCTGAGTCTGTATTCAAGGCTTCACCTCACCATGCAGCTTTAAAATTGTGGCAATAATGTTATTTAACAACCTCTCCCGTCAGGAAGAGTGAAGGTAAAAAAAAAAAAAAATCAGACTTTTTTCTGCAGATCCCCAGTGGGTTTCTTTTAGGCAAGGCCCGTGTACATTAATACAAATCATATTTTATGTTACTCACAGGACATAGAGATAATCAGAAAGCTATCTTCATAAACAGAGGGTTATTCATAATCCCTCACATGGCATTTCAATTATCAGTCTGATGACGATGTGACATTATGGATGAGGTTGTGATTAAATTTTCTTGTGTAATGACCCTAAGTAAATCTTTGCAATTTTCATTTTGCAGAGATTTAATATAGATTGGTGGCCTGTTGTTTGGCCCCTGTTTAATCCAAAATCGCTCATTAAATTGGGACCAGTAAACATCTGATGATTGCATTTCATGGACTCAGCTATGAATTTAACATATTAAATCTACATTCCAGATGGATATAAGCATCTGTTCTCATTATGGTTATTGGTGTTAATCTGAAACCCTGACCTGTTTCCCCTAACATTACTCATATTAAATTCCATCCCAAATTCTAACATATATTGGCATGAAGGCAGGAGATAACTAAAATACCTTCACGTGCACATAATCCAGTGAAAGATGAGCAGCAGAAATTAAGGGACAAATGACACGAACTTCTTGTTCTCAGAAGGTGGCTTTCACTGCTGCAGGATGTAAAACAACTGCTTTTGTTTTCCAGCCCTGAAAAAAAAAAAAAAAGAAAAAAAACCAAACCAAACCTGAAAAACCCCAGCAGTCAATTCTATTAGACCATGTACTTGCTAATCACCGGGCTTGATCTGTATCCTTTACAGAACAGCACAGGCCTAATTTGCAAATCTGATTTGTCACTAAATCTCGCCAGAGTTTCACCCAGCATCTTGCAGGCACTTGCCTGGCAGTAACCAGGCTCCTCTGCACCAGAAACACTCAGCTCAAAGTCAAATTAATCGGTGACTTCCAAAGACCATTAGGAAGAAGATATGTGTTCCAGGGCTGCTGAGAGCTTCTCCACACTGCATGATTCATGTTTATTGCAGCTGGGGCATTTATTTATTAGATTGCTCGGTGTAATGGGAAATTTAAAATGACACACATTGTATTACAGGGAGGCTTAGCAAAATATTATCTCCCTGTTATTGTAAATCAAACAATTCTCAATGTCAGCACGGATCACCTTTGCTCAGCAGAAGTTTCTTCAGAAGGTTTGTGTAGTTCTTTGGATATACTTTTCCTTTTTGCTTTGATTTCAGGAAACATGCCATCTTACCCAGCTGATGTGTGACAGGCTGCACAGCTCAGTGCTGGGTTGGGATCCTGGCTGTAATCCCAGGTTTACCTGGGATTTCACACCCAGATCCTGTGCCTAAAGGATCAGACAATTCAGCCCCATGGTGAAAGATGAGTCAGAAGGGTGGATATAGTTTTTGCCTTGAAAAAGGGAAAAACAGTCAATATTTTAAAAGAGAAGAAGTAGATTCCTTGTACCAGTCTTGCACCAAAAGGCACAAACCCCTCCCAACACCTCATTAGCTTATTCCCTGGGGTTTTCCTGGCTCGTTAGGGCAGGAGGAATCCATCCTCTGGGGTGGTGGGAGAGGGAAAAAGAGCCAAGAAAACTGCAAGTACAAGGAAAACCTGTCTGAATCCTAGCAAAGCTGGGCTGGAGCCAAAAATCTGAGTTCAGACCTCCCTGGGGTTTGCCCTCCTGCAGCACCACACAGACCATGAGTGGCCATAGCAGGAAAAAACCTTAGGGGAAGGCTGTGGGGGCATTTTAAGTATTAGAAATTCACCTGCCCTAGCGGAACATCACTCCTGCAGGACAAAGTGTTGGAAAAAGTTCCAAAGCTGTGGGTTTTGGTTGAGAAATGAGAGGCAGCATTTCCTGATGGCTGTGCTGGGCAGTCACTTTACTGTAAAATTTCCCTGTGATTTTTAGCAGGTTGAAAAGTGCAGAAACACAAAGTCCTCGATAAGGACTGAGGTTTGTACATAAGGGAAAAGGGAATTTAAGTATCTATTCCGTATTAGAGAGTGCATCATCTCCACAGAGAAAATTGGCATGGCCTCGTGTACAAATTTTGTAATGGGAAAAAAAAAAATCTAATCTCTGAAATACTGGTTCAAAGACCACAGAACAGAACGGGGTGGGGGGAAAGAACTGCAGTGTCCAGTGGGTGAAAATATCCACCAAGGTGTGTATTCACTATCACCAGTGCTCGTAACAGAAGGACAAAAAAAACCCCGATCCCTGTCATTAGCAATTAAGGCTGCATCACTCAGGGCACAGCGCTGTGTGTGTGCAATGAGGCTAATTAGCATCACAGAGCTGTCTGACTTCGGGAGTCTGGTGCAGGCAGCACAGCAGAGGGGCTCACCAGCGAGGCTGGATGCAGTTCAGCCCAAGGTTTTCAGTCCAGTTTGACCTGAGCTCCCTGCCCCGATGATGGGTTCAGAGGTTGCCAAAATGTTGGTGCCGCTCACCTGGTGAGTGTTGGGATGGCAGCAGTGGGTGCCCGAGTGCAGAGTGAGGAGATGCTGCCCCAAATGATCAACATAAAGCCATTTTTGCTCCATAAATTGTGCTTTTTACATCCAGGTGTTGTTGCACCAGGTTTTTGCCAGGTTGGTCCTCAGGATGAATTGGCAGCAGAAGTTTGGGTGTGTGGGCACCACCAGGAGCCGCCAGCTCAGCAGCTTGGGGAGTGGGGAGAGGCCAAGGAAAGGGGTCCTGGAGGAGCTTCTCCGGCAGAGAGAATTACAGCAAGTGCTGTTTGTTTGGGTCATTCTGATGGAAGACTTTCCTGCCCATGGCAGGGGTCTGGAACCACTTGAGCTCTGAGGTTCACTTCCAGCCTAAGCCATTCCATGATTCTACGATGTGATTCTATCTGCTGGTGCTTCCCCACCAGCTACAGCCCACAGGAGCAGACTCACAGAGAGGCTGATAACCAGCCAGAGATTTCCACAGCCCAACCGTGGAACCAGTGGACCTAGAGAGAGCCAGAATTAAAAATACCCTCCCTAAGAACAGATTCACACCATTTTAAGCAGATCAAGAAGCTATCTGTGCCAGTGAAGGCACTCCTTAAATCCTCCCCAGCCTCCCAAACGAGGATTTTTCAGAGGGGATAATGCTGAACACCAATTTCCTGAGAACTGTGATGTAGCTCCCAGCTACAGCAGACCAAAGATTTTAATTGCTTGTTAACTACCATTGTGGCACACGAGTTAGCAGAGCTGAAGCCGTCTGACATAAATCACATGTCCCAGCCCAATAAATCTCCTCTCCAAGTGACAGCTTTGCAGACAGCAGCGGGCGAGAGCGGCCGGTGCCCAGCCCTGTGCGTACAACTGCGCCTGAAACCCGTGACAGATCTGTCGAGACCAAAACACTTGGCACCCTGCTAATGTCTGTCATTATGGTGATTGATACAGCCCCTCTATCACACTCTGCAGTTGTCTACGTTTCCAAAGCTTTATTAAATTGTGGCGTCTCCCAACTGTTATCCGGCATCGCTGGGAGGGAATGACCAAGAGCAGCCAGGGACGAGCTGAGGTTTTTCAGCTCTGAGGAGCTGGGGAGGTGAAAGGGGTGAAAGCAGAGGGTTTGCTGACTTTTAAAGGCTAAAAAGCTGAGGATAGGATTACCTTTATGTGTAAGGACGGGAGCTGACGCTATGGAGGGGCGTGGCAGCTGGTCTGCAAGCAAAACGATGTTAATAGAAGAAACAACACTGATGATTTTTGAGTGAATCCATAGCAAGGAAGAAGACAAGGCCGTCAACATGGGAACTGATTAAAAAAGACACGTAAAAATTTTTTGTAGCTAGATTATATGCATAGGTAAGCGTGCATACATGTCTTATTAACTTTTCACAAAACTTTTGCCAATTATATTGACGCTAATTGCTTTCTACCAGTGAATATAAGAAGTTATTTTGATGTAGCCAATGACTTAAAATCACGCTTTGTTAAGAGGATATAAGCTGGAGAACGTGCAGAACAAAATGTCTCTCTACTTCAACAGGATTCTGTGTGTGTGTGTGTGTCACATCCAACCTGATGGTGACATGACACTGTCCCCACGCTGAGCAGTGGAAGGGCTGCTGCTGAGAAAAGAAACAGGTTATTCTACCACTTAAAGCCTGGCAGGACCAGGGGACTCGCTGCTGCCTTCAATGTGCAATAATTATCAAGGTTGAAGGATTTATTTTGCGAGCCCTGGTGCTCTCGGGGCCAGGGTTATCTTAATGACTCTGCTGCAAGTGTTCCCTTTGACCTACCTTCAGTGCCAGCCCCAGGAACAGGTGCCATTAGAATATATTCCGCCCCACTGAAAGTCCTGTCTTCCTGGAGACTTCAGGAGGAAGAATATACAGATATATTGTTTCTATAAATCCCCTGATATTAGCTTTTATCGGTAGTAATAAATGTCCATATTAATTAACTTAATGGTTTTAACTGCAGTAATGACTTTGTATTAAACTAGTGAGCTTTCATGTTCCACATAAAAGCTGCAATATTAAAACTCATCTACAGAATTTTTTTTTTTTATAACTTCTATTGTGCTGAAACAAAGCAAACCCATTGCTGGAATATTCCAACCACCAAGGCCAGCAGATGAATCAATCTTGGGACATAAAAATTATATCCATTTTTAAATGGGAGTATATTCAAATTCAGAAGATTTTTGAGCAAGCCACAGATATGATACAAAAACAGGGCAATCACTTTTCTCTTTTTTTTTCTATATGTTGCTAATAAACAAGTGAATCTGGTGCTCAATCTTTCATCTGTTGCTGTGAACATTCTGTGTATTCCCATAAATATTTGAGAAAAATTCATTGGTTTTTGCAATCATTTTGAAATACGTGTCAGTGCCAGAGCCAAAGCCAGAGGAAGTGTTGGCTACCAGTAAGGGAACTGTGCTTTTCCAAAAACTGTGTGTGGTGAGAGCAGCAAGAGAATATCAAAGAAATCTCTTCGAAACTTCCTTTGCATTCTCCAGACTGAAATTTCCTTACATTATCTGTGAACTCATGCAACTGGAAAGGTGGAAAATGGTGATTATCTGTAGCCAGGGCAGTGGTGCAAGGAAAAAAGCTTATCTCCATAAATTGACATCTGTGAACGGTTTTTCCTGGTTCTACCAGGGCTGTGTCTGAGCCAATTCAGTCTCTGGTTTTCTGTGGATTTAAACCAGCACGACTGTCTCCACCATCTGTGTGAACTGGCCCCATTTTATAACTGGCTGCTACCAGAGTTTTTCTCCCAGCTCTAAAATGCTTGGGCAGATGTGTTTGTTCACAGCTCCTAAACCCTCCTGAGAAAGCCCATGACCCCTCCTGACATCCCAACACCACCTGCACAATTCCTTTCAAGTCATCCTTTACCTGCAGCTGAAATTGCAGATAAAACCTCTAAATTAAAGCATCTGAACACACAAAGTGCTGCTTTCCAAAGGTAGTTTCTCTCTTGCATTCCATTTGGGAGATAAAGAGGGGATGCACCAGGGGGAGAAGTCCACAAATGGAGCCCAACATTCATCCACAAGGACTTCCCTGATGTCTGAGTAGCACTGGAGGACAACTGAGGCTGTGTATAACAGGATTGGATTTGCACTCAAACAGCAAATGGATCTTTGCAAATTAAAAATTTCTCCCTAAACTTTTCATGCTTTCTAATAAAAGCCCATTGCTGGCACAAGCTGGCTAAAACAGAAGTGCAAGCCAAGCCCTCAGCCAGGGCACAGTGAAAGCTTTCTAGTCTGGTCCATAATCCCAAATTCTAAAAAGTACAAATTAATCTCTAAATTCTCCAAGAAAAAATTTGCTGGATTGTCCTGGCCCTTACAAGCAACAAAGTGCATTTAGAAGCAGCTCCCAGCCCTTTGCATGGCCACCAAAAATCAGATCCCATTCCTCCTGCTCTCACCACTGCTCTCCATGTCAGGGACTTCCTCATGGAATTTAGGCTCAGCAAGTTTTTATCCTCGTGTGTGGGGAGAGTACTTGCCAATGGGCTCATGGTGCACCAAGGAATGAGGATTTCTTGGCTGGTTGTGATGGGTTTGAGGTTTCTGAGCAGCAAACCCCAGAGCATCTTCCTGAGAAAAAGATTCAGGCAACATTCAGGCACCTGATAACTTCTTTAGGCCTTTGTGCTTTTTGATCCCAGGAGCTGCAGCTGTGGTTGCAATCTTTGGCAAATCTAAACCGTGGGGCTCTGCAGCCTGGGGCAGTGGAGCTGTGCTGGGGGATGTGCCAGAGCCCTGCCTGATGGCTCCCTCTGGGAGTGCTGGTTATCCTGCAAGCTTTATGTAAATATTTTTAAGTGGCACATCTGTCTGAATTACCACCATGCCCTCCTGGATTGCTAATTGTAGGTTTAAATTCAGCTCTGACGACCAGTTTACATAAATTAGGGAGCTGGCAGTAAGCAAGCTTTGAGGAGATGGGATATGGATTTAGTGAGGACTGATATTTTTTTTCTCTCTGAAACGCTTCTCCTTGCAATCTAGTGCCTCTTCCCTTAGCTTGAATCATTCTAGGAGAAAAACAGAGTAATTCAGCTCTGCTTGTGGAAAGGACACAGAACAGTTTTGTCCTCACCCCGGTGCCAGCGTGCCCAGCTCACACCACTGATCTAATTGACTTTAATTGGCTAGAGAAAAATAAAAGGATTTGGCATTTAATTTCTGTGCCATACCCCTCTGGCAGGAGTCAGAGCCAGTGCAGCTTGGCATGGCTGTGCTGGCTCACCCAGGGGAGGCTCTGCTGACACGAGCACAGTGTGGTGATGCCCAGGCTGGATCCAGGATGTGCCAGCCAACAGGTTGTTGTTGTATGATCAATGCAAGTGATGCCTTGGGAGGGCTGACCTGGAACAGAGACTGGACAGAGCTGGAGAATAAAGTAGGGATTTATTGAAAATAATTTAGGGTACACCTTGGGCAGGACAAGAGCCCAACCAGGGCTACACCCAAGGTGGACTTAGAATGGTCACAACATAGACAACAGGTCACAAGATCTTACATTTTTATAAGTTTTGGTCCATTTGCATGTTGGGGTTTAATTGTCCAATTACAGCTTCAGCTTGTGAGGTCTCATCCTTGTTTTCTCTCTTCAGCCCACCATTGTTTATGCTTTTGGGCCTGAAAGTTGTCATGAGTTTAATTTCACACTGAGTTCCCTGTTTGCATCTCAGGGAGTTTAAACTTCAATCAGAGATTAATCAAGCAGGTCAATATCCACCTTCTCCAAACTCAGACCTAGGACTGTGATGTCTTCAGCTGATGTGCTTATCCACGTCATTCCCTGTCTCCTGCCTGAAATTAATCTGGTCAAGAGCCATTTTCCTGCTGTCACATCCTCCTGTTCTCCCAAGCAATCATGCATTTAACACCACAAACACTGACACAATTGATGCAGCCCTTTAACCATCAAGACACACAGGATTTGTCCCAAAGCCTGTCAAGTGTTCCTTGTATGGAAAGAACCTGTCCTGCAACTGTAGACAGGAAAGTCAGAGTCTCCTTTGGCAGTTTGTGTTTGCAAACAAAGCATTGCTGCCTTCAAGCAGCAGCAAATGTGTATTGTCTGCTGAGGGAAAAATCAGTGCTTTTCCAATAAATATGTGTATTCTGCAAGTGAATCAGAGAGGGGTTTTTATGATTGTCTGCCTCTTACATTCTTGGATTTCTCCTTTCTTCAGGTGTTTACCAGCTTTAACACAAACCTTACAGAAATAGCCCCAGTAGAGATTCCTCCTCCTCAGTCAGGAGGGATGTGCAGTCACCCAGCCATACCCTGTGCAGGACCATGGTGCTGCACCCATTAAAAAAAAGCCATCTGCCACCTGGATCTCCCACCACCAACACTGCAATAGCCACTACCCCCTTAGAACCAGCTTTGCAAGAGAAACTGAGAAACCAATGAACAAAACCCATCTATTTTACGAGTGGTTCTTCAGAAAAGTCAATGGTCAGGCAGGGTGGGCTCAGGAATAAATTCAGATTTAAGAGAGGAAAGAATACAAGGAGAACAGGCTGGAAATATCCTGACATAGTCAACCTGTTGAGACACACACATGCTTGAACTGAAATCATCTAGTTGACTGAAATAGTTGCTGCAAATGTATTTTGTGCTGTGACTTTGTTGCATCTCAAGTAGACACCTCAGATCTTGTAGATGGTTAGAGAATAAGAAGAATATAGCATCTCTTTAAAAAAATATAAACCCAGAAAAGCAAAACTGTATAAAAATGTGGAATTCAGAGATCTGGTCACTCCCTCTGTCCTGCCTGAGATGAGACTGCAGCTCCTCAAGGCACCAAGTGATGCCCGTGTATTTTCTTTTTGCTTCTGTAAGATGCCTCCCACATCTCTGACCTTCTAGTGGGAACATCCTGAATCCCCATCCTCGCTGCCATTCTGTTTCCTCACGTTCCAGACTGAGCCTTAAAACACAACATTGTCTCGAATCCAAGGAGCCAAACCCAGCACTGATGCCATGGATCTGAACAGGACTGCAGCCAGGTGAATTTTCGACCCTTTCTTCTCAATACATACACCAAGAACAACAAATTTCCTCCACTCTGGTGACAATTCAGCTGCATCCAGGTTGGTCCAGAGCTCATTAAATCTGGCAGAAAGCTTTCCATCACTCCGAGAGACCTGGAGCCAGCCTGCTGCCATGTGTGTTGCAAGCGGGTGCCACTCATGCTGAAGCACCATCGTGGTACATCACTGCATCCAGACTTTCCAGAACAAAAGCTTGAGGGTTGGGGTTTTTTTTGTTCTGTCTGGCTGATACTTTTTATGGAATCACCCAAGGGCCAGGTTGTAGTTCTGTAATTGTACAGGGCTGTCATCTTCATAAATATTAAACACCACTTCCAAGTGAAACTGCAGCTCCTTTTATTGCACAAAGCGATGGAATATCCCAGCTGAAACCACTCTGCCTCCTCGCTGGTGCCTGCTGAAAAGTGACTGCGGTTCAAAATATTTATCGATGCTTTGTTGTATTGGGAGAATGCTCAGTGACAGATGGACACTCTCTTTAAAACCTCAACGTATGCAAATCTCCATACAAAAGAGCCCAGGATGTTTTTAATATCGCACACTTGCCTCAGGACATGTTTTTAAATCCCCACTTACCAAGGGGCCTGGCTTTTTATCAGTCAAACGCCTTAAGCACTATGTCAATGTGGACATCTGGCCGCGTGTTTAAAAAATTTTTTATTTGCTAAAATATTTAGTGATGTGACAGGGGTTTTAGCTGGGGACATCAGGTCTAGTGGCATATGTTTCAACCCAACTGCTCAGAGAGGAAATATTAACAAGGTAGCTTTTGGGGCAGTTTACCTTTTAGTGTGTGGTAAGCCAAAAAAGCAAGGGAAGGGAGAAGACCAGAACCAGGCATAATCTGAGGGTATAAAGAATTGGGGTTTAATGTACTCAAATAACTCCTTGGGGTTGTTCTGATTCCTCTCCATCACTTTGATGTGAAGTGAAATTCTCCTAAGGATGTGTGTGAGTTTTAAGAGCTTCTTCCTCTTTTTCAGGCTGAAGTTGGCCAAGAAGATTGGCTTCAACTGTTCCCATGAGGGAGCCTGAGCAACTGATAAAGGGTTTGGATCTGGTGAGAATGGGTGGGAGAAGATTACCAAGGAGTAGATGAATGAAAAATAACAGACAGAAAGGTGTCATGAATCTTGCAGGTTTCTTTCCAACCTTTTACACTTAGCACTCAGCAGTGACAATTCCCACCCAACACCATCTGGAGATCAAGTCTCCAAACTTCTCACAGGTTTTGGTGCTCCATCAGCACCCAGACCATGAAAAAGAACTGTGATCCCAGCAGTACCAACCACCAGCCTTGCTTTTCTCCCAGCTATTTCTAGCAAGCACTTCTTGAAGGACATTGTCAAGCTGGGAAGGGACCAGAAGGTGTTGAACAAAACCAGGGCAGTTGGTGATGCCAGGACTGTTCACTGGAACTCCTCCAGAGTGGTGAGGGATAACACAACACCCCAGCCTGCTGCCAGAAGCCCTTTTGCTTCCAGAACAGCCACCTTTTCTCTTTAAAAATTAGATATGCAGAAGTGATTCCCAGCCTACAGATGTGCCATGGCGTGTTTGTTAAAAGCAGGAGCCTCAGCTAATTGTTACTCACCTGCCCGAGCTATTCTGCTCTCAATTAACACCCCTATTATTAGAAAGCCACCACATGTGGATTGAAACACCAGGCATGTTTGCCTTCTGCATGGACAACCAGGCAGCCTGAATTGCTTAAAGAAACCCAGGCTTCCTCACCCCAGTGCTGATGCTAAATCCAAAGAAAGTCATTTAACCATTCTGCAGCTGTCCCTTCACAAGGGTTTGGTGTGACACTGCTGCTCATGAAGGAAGAGTCACATGGGTCACATCACTGCTGTCACATTTGGGTATTGAGGAACTACTTCATTGGAGGGGAAAAGTTTCTCTTCCCTTCACTCAGGGAGAAAAATCAACCAGAAGAACCAAGGCAGTGTCTCACCCTTTGTCTTGTATCCCTGTGATATCTGCATTTTATGTCACTGCAATATTCATGTTTACATTTGATTAGCT
Source organism: Pycnonotus jocosus (assembly GCA_013400435.1). Classification (NCBI taxonomy): domain Eukaryota; kingdom Metazoa; phylum Chordata; class Aves; order Passeriformes; family Pycnonotidae; genus Pycnonotus; species Pycnonotus jocosus. The sequence continues at coordinate 632,000 of VWYP01015977.1, read as the reverse complement.
GAGACCCCCTGGGTTGAATGGTGCTCAGTGCAGCTGCAGGTACGTCAGTGTGCACAGTTTCAGGTCAATATGTTTGAATAAATGAGGTCACAGAATCTGCACAAAAAAAAAAAGAAAAAATAATAAATCTGGCTTTTGTACTGGCTGGCAAATGTTGCATCACTCCATTTCTCTGGGCAAATGAATGAGAGGATGAATTTGGCTGAAGAGCTGCAGATTGCAATGCAGTGTCGTGATGGAAGGCTAATGAACACTGAAATCCATGAATTTCAGCTCATTTATGCAGGAAAGGCCAAACTGTGTAGGAGCCAATCTCCATCCATATTGGTGTCCTGTCTCCATCTCTCTGACCAGAACCCTTCCAAAGGTCTCACAACCTCCAAAATGTTGATGTGACCAAGCCTGGTGATGGAAAACCAGTGTGAAGTCTGAACACAGCACCACCAGAAATGGGTTTGAATCCTAGACCACAAGACTCTTATTTTTCCAAAGAAGGAAATATCTACTTTTTCCAAAATGCTGTTTATTGTGATTTACGAGAGGAAAAGGCTGATTTAAATGGAGTTTATTAAAAATGTTTTTACCTGGGACTTGCACAGATGTTACAGTGGGGCCTGAAAGGTTTGACAGGTGATACCTGTGCCTTTCTCTGCCCCTTGCTGTGATGGTGGGAAAGGCAGGATTTGTGCAGGGATGAACCAGCAGGTGACAATTGTCTGGAGAGCTGCTCCTGCTCCACGAGGTCCCTGTGGTCCTCCAGCCACCTCCTGGCTTTCGTGCCTACCACTGAGGGCTCCCCAGCTCTGCATCTGCTCTCCTCTCAGAGGGAGAGATTTTGGCTTCACCCCATCCCTCTTCTGGAAAGAGACAAAATGTCATGGTGAGATCCAAGGCACATCAAAAGAGTGAGACACCGTGGTAGGCACCAAGCGCTGTGATAGATTTGCTGCTTGTTTTCCAAATGAGAAGGTGATATCATTCTCCCAGAGTTAAAGCTTTTTAGCAAACCCCTAAATTACTTTTTTTTTTCCTTCATTTTATAAAAAGTTCTTTTTCTCCAGCATGCATTACTTTCTTTGTGCCATGTGCTTGTCTTTGCTGCGTTCCTCCTGAGAGCAGTTGGTCACTCTAGTTCTATGAAGTATTAATACCCCACCAGTGATATTTATGTACCCAGATCTCTCTCTCTTTTTTTTTCCTTTTTTTTTTTTTTTTTTTCCTTTTATCTTTCAACTGCATGATT
>VWYP01015977.1:600576-630744 GCA_013400435.1 Pycnonotus jocosus | reverse complement strand
TTTTTTTTTCCCCAATTCTTTTTTTTTTTTTTTTTCTTTTTTTTTTTTTTTTTTACCTTTAGATGTTCAACAGCATGAATATTCTTATTTTTTATTTAAAACTAATTTGGAGTTCTCGCTCTCTAAGGGGTTTCTAATCACCAAAAAGTGCCCGAGGCTAAAACTGATTGACAGGAAAATGTTGTGGCTTCTGAAAAGTAAATTGTCTATTGACAGAGCAGTATACAAAGGAAAATGCTAAATGCTTATTATTTATGAGCTATTAGGGAAAATGTTATTAGCATCTGTTTCCCACATGGGCAAAAACACCTGTCAGACATCAGGAAACTATAAAACGATGCTCAGTTAATAGTTACTTTGTTTAAAAAGTCATTAAAATTGAATGTCAGCTAAAACTTAGGAAAACATTATTCTTCAAAAGACTTTTAATCTTGCTGTTCCAAAAAACCCAAAAAAAAAGGCAAAAAAAAAAAAGTTAAAAAAAAAAGAAAAAGACCTTGCCACATTTTAATTTCTGGGAGCAGAAAGGAAGAAGATGTTTGATTTGAAAGTGATGAGGCAACTTGTGGTACACAACAAACAAGGCATGAAAAAAGGAAAAAAAAAAAAAAAAAGGAAGAAAGGGCCAGGTTGGGTCCCTCATGGAGCTGTGGGGCAACAGAGGGAGAGCAGAGCAAGGTCAGGTGTTTACAGGGGCTTTCAGTTCATTTTGGGGCTGTTTGCATTTCACTTAAACTTGTAAATAGGGGAGGTCTGTCTCTCTTACAATGGGAGACACAAACAACTAGAGCAGATTGGTCCCAGAATTTCACACTGACAGGAAACAGGTTCAGGTGGGATATTGGGAAGAAATTCTCCCCTGTGAGGGTGGGCAGGCTCTGGCACAGGGTGCCCAGAGAAGCTGTGGCTGCCCCTGGATCCCTGGCAGTGTCCAAGGCCAGGCTGGATGGGGCTGGGAGCAGCCTGGAACAGTGGAAGGTGTCCCTGCCCATGGCAGGGGGTGGCACTGGATGATCTTTAAGGTCCCTCCCAAGCAAACCTTTCTGCTGTTCTGTGATCATCAGCCCCAAATCGCAGTTGCCACAAACCAGGACCAAGCTCTGCTCTGCTCAGGGTGAGTCACATCCAGGCTGGGCTTTCTTGCTGTGTCTGCAAATAAAAAGGAAAGTTGTGGCCAAGATTTCTCACAGAGACCAGCCAGACTCCTACCCTCCATCTTCCTTCCATCTAACAGGGGTTTGATTGGATTTTGATGATTTCTCCATGGGCAGAATTTGCAAAGAGCTTCAGTTTCTTTACATAGGGAGCCATTTTCCTTCTAAAAGTTCATATATGATTTTCCAAGCAGCCATATTCAGAAGGCAAATCCATTCCCCATATTTTATGCATAGCTGAGCACAGCAGCAGCACTTTAACAGCAATCCTGGTAAAACCAAAGGGGTTTTTTTAACACACGATGTGATGGCACCTTCCCATCCAGCTTGGTCAGAACTTTGGTACAGGTTTTAAGACCAAATCCAGGCAATTTGGAGCCTAAAAGGTGAATATATGTCTAAAATGTGCTGTTCTTAGTGTCTGAGCAAGTGTAACAGCAAGATGTACACACAGAAGCCTTAGTGGAGAACAGGAACATGGGCCATCTTCCCACAATTGCACAGCATCCCTGCTTTTGCAAAGGAAATAAATAATTTCTGACTGTACAATTTACATACCTCTCTAGACAGGAATTTCAAACTTGGAGTTTTACTTTGGGAAATATTAAAAGAAAAATAAATGGTTTTTGTAACAATCTCTTACCCCAAAGTCACTCTTGTTTTTCCTCACAGTGAATGGGATCTCGATGATCCAAGACACAAGGACAAACCCAGCGTGACACCAGTAAAAGTGCCAAAGAAATATAATATAAAATACAGCTTGTCCATTTAAATTATTTAATGTTATTAACATTAATTACCATACTTGGATACCCTGAGTGATTCACACATTTTCCCTCCCCCCAGCCCTCTCCTCCAAAGCTGAACTCTGAATTTCGGCATCCTCTTGTTTTCTCCACGGATTTCCTTTGAGCAGCAGAAGGGATTTGGCAGATGGCATCTCCCCATCCCAGTCCACTGTGCTCCAAACTGTATTTCCTCTGCATCTCCTTGTTTTACTCCACAGCCACCAGGGCTCAGCTTGGTGCCTCCCTGTGTGTCCCCGTTCCCAGCTGTGACATCCATGGGGGCATGGAAGGGTTTGGTCCTTGCCAAGACCCGTGGTGGGCTGTTAGTGCTGGTGGGTCTCAGGAACCCTCAGATCTCTCTGCATCCCTCTCTGATGAGCCTAAAGAGATGCTGGAGGAGCTCAGTGCTGTAGTGCAAGCAGAGTTGTATTTTAGTGTGAAGAGGAGCATAAATTATCTTCACCTGGTGGAGCTACTGGCTTTTATGACTCAGTTTTATCACAATTTCTTCTGCAGCCCATAAATTGAGACAACGTTTGGTCTGCTTGTTGGAAATGGTGTGAGGGATGGAGTGATCAGCTCCTGGAGGGACTGGCCATCCCCAGGCACAATGGGAATGTGACAGCAAGGTGAAGGTTCCTCACTCAACACCTTCTGGCCAGGTGGGGAGGCAGAAGATGCTCTCAGTTCATTATTAAATTCATTTCTGGGACAGGTTAAAGTCACAATGACACTGCTGATATTTCAGCAGCACAGGGCAAGGCAGGGACTTTCCAACCAGCATCATCATCCAGGAGAGGCAAATGTGCTTCCCAAACAGTCTGTTGGCCTGATCCAGATGCCAGGTGCCTTCATGGAGATGTGGGGCTGTGTCTTGCCCTTCCCACCCTCTCCCAGCAGCAGTGACTGCCTCCACCTTGCCTGATCCCCCCAGGCAGGAGCCCTCCTGGGTGGGGACTTCAATATGGGCTGCAGCTGCCTTTGATGTGCTATTTTCTCTTTGAAATGCAATGTCTCACTCATCTAATCCTCATCACATTTGGGAAGCTTCTCTTCAGTCTTTCAGAACGGGATGTCAGGGGAGTAGAGTTTATTTTTGAAAGGGGCCAGTTAGAAAGGGGTTTTTTTTGTTTTAAAAACATAAATGCATTTTTGATCACAATGTCAAGTAACCCTTTTGGTGGGTGAGTTTGGTTGAGGTTTTATTGTTTTGTGGAGTTTCAAGGGGGTTTTTTGCTTGGGATAAATCGCTTTCAGGCACTTTGGATTTGTTTTCCTAAACTTTCCCCTGACACTCATTGTATAGTCCATGTCTTTCAAACCTCCCCATTGCCTTTCCCACCATATGTGTGAGATCATTCCAGAGAGCTGCTCTTGGAGAGAACAGAAACCAGCATTGTGCCCACTGCAGTGCCAGGGAGTAAATCCTGATCAGTGGAATGTGCAAAGACTAAAATGTGGTGTGATTTATTCCATTCATTTCATGGAGATGATCCTCTCCAACTCCTGTGCCTGTCTCAGCAGTGGCAGGGACTTTCTTCTTGAGGAACCACCATGAAGGATGGGAGCTGTGCTGCTCTGTCCCAAATCACCCCCATCCCTGAACTTTCCCTCAGCTGGACACAAATTCAGCTGCTGGGTCAAACACGGTGCACAGCAGCTTCCAGTGACACTTTGGGTGCCAGGTTGGGGGAGTTTTTTCGATCCAGGTTTCCTCACAGACCCTACAAACACACAGCAGCTTCTCCTCACCCATCCTGGAGCCGGGACAACATCTCAGGGATTTAACTTTGAAAGGACTTGCACTCAGCCTGGCTTTCCCCACACTAACCTTTCCTCCTCCCAGCCTTGAAAGTTAGAAACATCTTTTGTATTCCAGAGGCCAAAGGGCCAAACTTGCCTTTAATTAAAATGCATATTCTTTAATTAAAAGCCCCATAACACATGAAGGGCATTCATTGAAATACGATGTGTGACATAGTCATTACCCTGCTGTTAATTACTAATTAATGAAGCTATTTCAATTAATAGCTTCCCCACTGTCACTCTGGCTTTGACAGGGCTCCGTGCTGAGGAGCTGTAGTGGAATCACAGGCGATCGTAACTCCTGGAACAGCACCAAAAGGCATCAGCTGAATATTCATGTCGGACGGCGTTAACACTTTTCAATTAAACATAATAAAGTAAAAGCTCCGTCAAAAGTGTATATCAAACATGCCTCAGCCTTTCCCTCTCCCCCTCTGCTCTTCCAGCTTGTCAAAAATAACTAGAGAGAAGTAGGAGGGGGGAAAAGAAGTGGTTTTTTTTTTTTTTTTCTTTCCTCTCGGCACTTCAGGCTGGAGCATGGTTTATCAAGCAAGGGGTGCTGCTGCTCAGGAGATGATTTACACCGAGCCTGGATGGGCACTGGGGCTCACAGGCAGCTCTTTCCTCTCCCAGGGCTGGGCTTTGCATTGCACTCCTGTTTTCTCTCCCTTTCCGACAGCAAAACTGCAGCGGGAAGCAGGGAGAGACCCCCAGGTGCCTCCCCAGCTCTGTACAAATATCCGGCAGCTGAGGAACAAGGGTTTCACTGCTCTGGGTAAAGGAATCTCTTCCCCAGTCCAGTTTGATTACAGAGCTGTGTCTCCAAGGGGGCTGTTGCAAGAAGTAGCCTGAAAAAAAAGAGCTATTTTGCAGTTGATGCTAAGTTATATCAGACCTGAAAACTGCAGAGCGGAGCAGAGCCCTCTTGGGCGCCATCTGGTTGAAGTTTTCCACTCAAAACACTTGGAAAATGAATCCAAAAGAAATTCCCGAGGACTATTTCCAAATGGAACCCCAAATGTTTTGTTTGAAGAGCTGTTTTTTTCAGGTAGATCTTGGGAAGGGGGAGGGATCTTTTAGAGAGATGACATTATTTGTAGAAAACGATTGGGAATTGGGAGAAAAGGAAGATATTGTCCAGCTGTCCCAGAGGTACAGAGAAGTCTCATATTCTGCTTTTGTTACAGAAAGCAAAAAAAAATGATGACTTGCTGTGAGATACCTCTACCATGGGGACAAGGAAGAGATTACTGTGGTTCCTGCAGGAAAAAAGAAAAGAAAACACGAGGAACCACAAAAAGATGTTTCAATCTGTGTCTCAATTTGAAGTTTCTGCCTGAAGCTGAGCAAGATAATGCTCCTTGCATTGCCTGTTGGCAATGCACTGCTGAGGCATGAGCTAACCCTCATCATGTGAGGGAACTAATAAATAAATCATGTGGTTTGCACTTATTCTTTGTGTCAGATCGTGTTTCTGCATTTCAGTGTCCCAAATAGAGCAGTGGCACACCGGGCAATGCCCTCACTGCTGAGTGTTGAGCATCAGCTGGAAAAATTATTCCTGGTGGCTCTGAAAAAATGCAAATCCATTTGTTCTGTTTGTTGCTCATTTCAGATTCTTGCTTTGCTCTCTCTGGGTTATCTGCCAGGGGTTTGTCACCTGTCCAAAGGTGCCTGAAGGCCCTGGGTAGACAAACATCATCCCTAGGAGCCAGGCTAAAGCAGGGAGATGAGGAGGGGTAAGATGTACCCTCCACTGGGATTTTCCCACCCACACTGTTGTCCCAGCCTCCTGGTCAGATCTTTGCTTCCTCAGGAGTTAAAATCCTCCGTTCCCATCTGCTGCTCTGAGTGCTGGTGTCCAGCTCAGGCAGGTGGAGCTCCATCCTCCCTCCCATGCCAGCCCTTCAGGTGCAGCCAGCTTTTCCCACACCTTGTACTGAGCCAGGCTGGGGCTCTGGTTCTCTCCCCAAGCTCACAGACATGTGGATGATTGTCTTTGACATTTCATGGTTTCCTGCTCTGGTCCTCCCAGACTGAGACTGGAAGCAAAAGTCAAACCAGCTCTTCAATCCAAGGATTTCAGACTCAGGACAGTGTGGCTATGACACCCAGGGCTTCCTTGGCTTGGAGGGCAGCATGAAAATGAAGATCATTTCCTTCACTCTTTTCCTTTACTCTCCCTCACAACATCTGATTTTTTTTAATTCCATTCTTCTTTTCTTCTGACCACCACCAGACCAAGCCCTGCTAAAGCTGCAAGGGCAGCCCAGCTGATCCATCCAAGCCCCTCAGAGGAGCCACCATTGTTTGTCCAGCTGCTTGACATCCAAAGGCTGTCTCAGAGGTCTCAATTAGGGCTTGGGGCTGACTCGCCTCCACCTCTCCTGGGAGGAGGTTTTGCATCTTCTGCTCAATTATAAACAGTGTCTCCTCCACGTGCAAGAGAGACCTGGAGGGAGGGAGCTTTGGCTCTGCTTTAGTTGTTACCTCTGGAGCATAATTCAGAGATATGCATTGCTGTAAGACTTCACAGATCCCTCGTACATTGTAATAGGCCCTTGATCTGCTATGTTTGTGCAGAGCACAGAGGCCAAATTAATTAATTGGACAGAGCCCCGTTTCATTGGGATGCTGTGCCCCTCTCTCAGAGGGTGCTGCTGGTGGCAAGTGATGCTACACAGAGATTTCTCCCTGTTTCCCTGGTGCTGGAGTGACTTCTATGCCTGCCTGGCATGTATCTGGTTTTATTCTTTAATATTAACAGAGTAAAGAAAAGGCAGAATTCACACAAATCATCTTTCATTTATTTACACGAGAAATCCTGTTGTTTCAAAAGATACCAAAGCTCAAACACCAGTGCTGAGGACTTCTCCTCTCTGTCTCCTGCTGTTCCCAATGCTCCTTCTTGCCTGAAAAAGAAAAAAAAAAAAAAAGTGTTTTGGGCAATGCTGAGAGAAGTATTGGCTGAGATCGGAGCTGCTTCCCTGGAAATATTAATCCACCAAACACGGATGAATCTCCTGGAATAATCCTCTCTAATGCACGTTCAGGAAATCAATTCACTGCTTTATTCTTTAATCCAGAAATCTCCAAGGAGGAGGAGGAGGGAGAGGATGAACAGAAGAGGATAAAAAATTGGCACTGCACTTAAGGAAAAGAGAGAAAACCGTGTCTTTGGTGGGAGCAGTGACACGTTCTTATAGGTAAGCAGTAAAGATTCCCCTGCAACCACTGAAGCTCTGGGAAATGCCAAAATGTGCCATTTCTTACTCATGCTCTAGTTTTTAGCCCTGCATTAAACCTGCCAGAAAAGGGTGGGTGCTAAAGCAAGATTTAGATTTTGTACTCCCAGCTGACTCCAGGCACAAAATCCCCAAAGAAGAGGCAGCACCCTGAGAGGGTTTGTCGTGGTCCTGGATCCAAACCCTGTGCCCAGGTGCAGAGCAGCCCGTGTTCCACCAGCCCTGGCTCTCCAGGGCTGTGCAAACATTTCTCAGGTCACCACTTTGGAGCAGTGTGTGCCCTACTTAGAGGCTCCTGTAAAATGAGATTGCAAGGGCAGGAGTTTACCCTGAGCTCTCGCTGCTCCAGGTGGCTCCTGCAGTGGGAACTGCAGCCTCCAGCCCTTCCCAAAGCACAATTGTGACCCAGATGGGCTGAAATAAAATGAAATAAGAGATCTCAGTAAATTACTCATCTGAAGATCTCCTCTCTGATATCTGATTACGCTCCTGCTGATAATACTTCTTGTTCAGGGGGTTTATTTTTCTAAATAACCGGTGACTGACCAGGGTCTGGGATGCACAAGAAGAGGTCACATCCTCCCTCCCATCAGCCTGGGGACACGTGTGGGCCTTGTCTGCTCCCCAAAACCTGTCAAGTGGTTCTGTGGAATGGGGCAGGGGAATGGAGGAGCTGGAGGGAGGATGCTGGAGGAGGCAGAGAAGATCTGCAGGCTCTGAGGAGTAGGTTGGCTCAGCAGCAAAACCACACAAAGGTGACTGAAACCAAGAAACTTTTGACACTAGGTTTGTGAGCATGTTTGGGGCAAAATTAAAGCAAAATATAGAAAGGCTCCTGTGCCCAGCCAGAGTCCATAGCAGCTCTGAGCACCTGAAGGGCTGAGGATGAAACTCATGGAACATCCACCCCACCTGTAGCTCACACATGGGAGAGGCTGTAAATGAGTGGGTTTGTCTGAAACTTGGTAGGAGAGGGGGAAAAAACTGACATGAAAGGAATTTAACAGCTGCAACGAGCCTAGATGGTTGCACAGGAAAATCCCCTGTCACCCACAAACAGTTTGCCTTTAATGAGAATGCAGGACATGCACGAGTAGGTTGCTAATTCTTTGTGTAAAATCCTCCTGGTAATTGCTACACGTGTACATTTCCATTGTCTTCTGTAGAAGTGGGATTGTAATTTTTTTTTATCTTGGAGCTGAAATAAAAAACAATTTTTTAGAGAATAGTGAATGTCAAAGTTGCAGAAGACCATGCCCAGCATTGTCCTTGGAGATGCAAGAGGGAGTCACCCACATATTGGGAGCTGCAAAGAGCAGGGGAAAGCAATTCAGGAAGGGATTCAAGGGATCAGCCAAAGCTTTTCTGGCAGCTACTTCCTCAGTCAAATCATTATTTTTTTCTTAATCCTTTGCAAAAAAAATCTGGTGATTTGGGAACAAAATTTTACAGTTCAGTCCTGCTTTAGAAGGCCAAATCCAATTACTGGATAATGGGGCTTTGGCCTCCCAGGAGCAGAGACACTTTGGAAGATGTGGGTTTATATGGGGGTTTCATCTCATTCCATTATTGGATTAAAACCTACCCCACCCTTAATCCTGCACCAGGAACTGTGTAAGCAGGAGCCACACCAGTCTGGAAAACAAACTGGGGCATAAACCCCCTGGCACTGCTCAGAGACACCCCCATGAGCTGCACCACAGGGGGATTGCTATTTTGGAGGGGTTGGTAGAAGGTAAAAGCTCTTTTTTAAACCCAAGTCGTGCTTGTGGGAACTAAGACTCTTCTTCATGAGTTTATCATGGTCTAGGGACAGTTACAAACCAAGCCAGAAAAATTGTTTTGAAGAGAGAAACCAAACAGAGAAGAAAGGGGAGAGCATGTGAAGCTGCTGATGGGAGCTTGATGCCCTGGACTGCAACTCCCTGCCACTGCCCCCCCGTCACCCCATTTTTAATTACAAGCAGCCAAACTGTAAAGACCTTAATGGATGTCTTAATTATTGCATTAAAGTTTGAAATGTAAAATTCCTCATTACCTGCCACACAGTAGGTCAGGGCTGCAATAAATGGTGATATTTTGCTTGTTACAGGACTGGGTGCCCTTTGAGAGCTGCTGTCTTTGGGGCATGTCCTGGCCCTGGGGAGCTGCCAGGTGGATGTTACATCAGTTCTCTGCTGTGAGAGCATCTGCTTGTGTTTTCCAGGCAGAACTATCCATGAGGAGTGCTCTTTGCTAGCCCTTTTCTCCTCCAAGTAATGCTCCTTTCCTCCTGCGTTTTGCTTTCCATCTGCTTGAATGTGTTTATTGATTTAGTGTTATGCAAACTGCAATAAAACAGGATCTTTCTAAGGATCTCCAGCCAGCTATGGAATACATCCCAAACAAATTAAATACAAACCAACCCCCAGCAGCAATACAAGGTACCTGTCACTGATCAGCCTTTGAGGCACTTTTGCACTGTGCCTGTCCCTGCTTGCTCAGGCCAGGCTGGAAAGCTGAGATCCAGCCTGGGACACTGACAATTTAAGGAATGTGGCAGAAAAAAAAATACTGAAAAAGGAAAGCAAAAAAAGAAGAGAAAATATATAAAAATAATTTTAAAAAAAGGCAAACAAAAAAAACCCCCACAACCAAACCCTTCTTTTCTCTCAGGCTCTGCACAGTTGGAGAAGAACAGAGCAGGCTCTAAGGTGGGTCTGTGGCTTCTTGGAGCTGAAAAGCTTTCAATCACCTAAATGACCTAAAAGGCAAAAAAATCTCAAATGTGCACGTCAGAGGTTGCTGACACCTCTGTAAGGGGAGCAAAAAGACAGGGAAAGTTGAAGGTAACTTGCACTCTGCTAAATGATCCTCGGGGCCATTTTCATGCCACCAAGTTTTATGTTGGCTTTTTTTCTAAATACATTGATGAAAAAATTAGAGGAGTCTACAGCACTTAGAAATATTCTCTCGGATTACATGACTCTGTGGATGAGGTGTTAAAATTCATTTAATGGCTAGTTCTCCTTTCAAAACGTGTCCAAATCTTTTCACTCTACAATAAATGTGCAATTGCCCTGTGAGGGTTGAACACTGGGACAGCAAATCCTGGGGCTCCCAAAGGCAGTTCCAGCCACAAGAGCCACCAGCCAGGGCTGCTCGTGGGCAGGGCCAGGCTCTGCCAGCTGTGCCAGCCACACTATCCACACGATCCATGCTACCCGAGCCAGCTGTGCCAGCTGTGCCGGGGCCGGGCTCAGCGCTCTCGCCGGCCAGAAGAGATCTGCCACATCCCAGATCTCACAGCTCCCTCTGTTGGCATCTGCTCGAACCGATCAGCGAGGATACAGAAAGGTGGAAATGTATTTTTTATTTTAGCACGATCGCCCTGTGGAAGGTGATCCGCCAAGAATCACTTCATTTGTGTCCTTACCCTTAACAAGGGATATTGGATCATGCCTGCTGATGCTTTACTGTCCACACCTTCGCTGAAGGCAGCTTTTCATTCATTTTCCCCAAATCATTGGGAAGGTGTAGCTGGATGAACTCCGATGTACAAGTACACGTGAGGATGCTGTGAAAATGTGCCAGCCCAGATACCCTCCCTGCACAGCCTCCCCCGGGAGTTAATCACATCAAATATACTCCTCTGTCCCTCACTGATCACACAGATTAACACCTCTGCAGCCAAAGGAAAAATCACAGTTTGCAAATGATTTGCTGCCTTTATTTATTTTTTTTTTAGGTCCTTCCATAGCAAAAACTCGCAGACCACAAGCTTTGGCTTAAACAAATAACAGTACAGAAATGCAAAACGGTTTCAATACTTCACCCAAGAGGTGTGATGATAATGAAACATAAGGCTCAAGTGTAGGTCAAACATTTAACTTATCAGCCAGGTACAGAGACAGATAACTCTGACAGCTCACTGGAAAGTTAGCTGGATTCACAGAGGAGGCACAGCCAAACACTTTCCTTTGAAGAGCAGTTCCAAATTTCGCGGCTGGCAGATCCGAGGGGTGGCCAAGCAGCCTGATTCAAACGTGAGTGATTTAAACTCATCAACTCCTCCCACAATAAATGGTGCAACCAGCAAAGAGAACCAGAATTGACTCCTTGTGCTCCTTCAATGGCCAGGGAAGATATTCTAAAACCCCACAAAACCCATGGGGGTTTTATTTTCTGTCACTATAGAAAAGGCCATGCAAGCAATCTGCTCAGCCTGGACAAAGGACAAGCTGACAGAGAGGGCTGCACAGCCTCAGGCCTCTTTGGCAAGCCTGGCTGTGTTTGTGTTTGCTGTTACTGGGTGTTTTTTCCCAATTTACCCACTGATTTAAGGGTTCCCAGCAGCCTTCAGGGCTCCTGGCTCTGCAGCACCCCAATACAGAGTGGGACCTATGGCAGCAAACGGCCTTTTAGAGAAAAAAGGGCACAGAAGGAGTAAAATAAAATAAAATAAAATAAAATACTTTCTTATCCCTCTGTGCCTAGTCAGGCCACACTGATTCTTTATTCTCTTGGGAAGACATCAGGCAGTTGCATCCTTATCTCTAACTCTGCCCATTAGTGATGCCCATTAGTGTCTCTGCAATTAAAAAGCTGTCAGCATTTTCACTACAAACCAGGCTGTTCAGGTCTTCCAAGAAGAAATCTGGCCAAAAAAAAAAAATGGTGAGGAGGATAATAGGATTTTTTTTTTCACCTGAACCTATAGCTGTCCAGCACTGCAAGGTCCTTGGAAAACCTGCTCCTCAGCCTGAGTCTTCTGCTAAGCACTGGAAAAACCCAAGAGATCCTTTCAGGCTGCAATCAAGGGATTGGAGGAGAGCAATGAATTGCTTTAATATGAAATTCACCTTTAAAATTGATCCTACAGAACCAACCCCTGGGGGCTGGTAGATCCTCCCCTTCCAGAAATAGTGTTGGATTTGGTGGGAGCACCACTCCAAACAAGCATGCAGAATCAGGCCTCAAGTACATAAAATATAGGATTTGGTGCTTGAATTTAAAAATATTTATAAATAACTTTAAGACATTCAGGCTCAGAGGTGTCTACAGCCAGGTATTTCCCTCTGACTCAGGGAACCACAGGGACCCACATCCCCTATGGGTGCCCAATGCAGAAATTTGATTTATGCTTAACACAGAAACAAAACCTGCCCATGCCAAGCTCTTTGGAAAGTCTCCCTCAGCCCTTTGAGAGCACGTGGAGGACACATTTCATCATGCAGAAAGCATTTGGGAGTTGTAGATCCTAACAGCACAGAGTGTGACTGGTTCTTCCCATACATTCACAGCATTTGGCAAAGCAGCTCCAGAGGGATTCCTCAGCTGCTGCTGCACTGCAAGGTCAGCCCAGCTAAGGCTGACCCCGGGGGACAGCTCAGCTCAGCTCTGCTCTCATGGTAGAGCTGGAACACCTGGGCTCAGGTGAAGCCATCAGGGAGAGAAGGGAGACCTTGGGTCCTTGAGCAAAGCCAGGCTTGGCTTGGAGCCCTCTCCCAGCTCTGTGACAGCAGGACTGACACAGCCCTGGGCCCAGGGCACACATCCAGCCACACATCCCCTGAAGGGAAGCCTGGAATTCACCTCACAGCCCTGGAGACCTGGCTGGGACCTGCTGCAGGATGAAGGCACACGTGGGGGTTAAGGGCAGAGGTACTGGTTGGGATGTTCCTGTCACACCTCACAGGACACCTGGTGGCAAAGCAGCCCCAGAGCCAGGTGGCCCCAGGACAGCAGAGCATGGCAGCCCCACTGCCACATGGAGAAACAGCTCCCCTCAGGAACCACAGCAACCACAACCTCAACAGGCCAGGTCAGCTGCTTTGGCCACAAGGATATTTGTCCACGAGACACAGACTGGGACAAAATGGTCCCACAGACCATATCCTCACTGGAGATGTTGAGCTGGATGGCTCTGCAAGCCACCAGCTACAGCCCTGAGCAAAAAAATGAACCCTAAATTTCTTTTCTCCCATGGGTTTCATCCAGACCCATTATGTACTTGGTTTCAGCATATTTTTTCCTGTTAAAACACCTAAAAAAAAAAAGAGTAAAATGTCCTTTGGCACTTGTGCAAGAATGACTCAGAGATGTGACACTCTCCTGTCCTTCAGCTGCTTCTTGGGCTCATCTCTAAAGATCCACATACACAGAGTCTGTGTCCACCCTCTGGGCCTCTCCAAACAGGAGGAATGTGCAGAGCCCAATGCTGTTCACAGCAGCCACCAGGTTGAAAACAGAAATCCAGGAGCCAGTGGTCTCGATCAGGTATCCAGCCAGGTACACACAAACGACACCTGCAGAGAAGAGGGAGGAGAAACACATGCAAAGGCTCTGGGCTGGACCCTGCCCTCCCCAAAGGGAGAGGGCTCTCCAGGAAAGGATGAGCTGCAGGACACTACTTTACCTAGAAGGGCTCCACCTGTATTTGCAACCCCTGGAAAGAAAAGGTGTGAAAAGGAATTGTGAAAACCCACGGACATGAGAGGTTTCATCAGAGCTCCCACCAACCCCTGGTCTGCATTCTGGGCAAAATGCCTTTCTGATCATGGAATCACTGATTGGTTTGAGCAGGGATGGACCTTAAAGCTCATCTCATTCCATCCTCCTGCCATGGGCAGGCACACCTTCCATTAGCCCTGCTCCAGGGCCCATCCAACCTGGCCTTGGACACTTCCAGGGATGGGGCAGCCACAGCTTCTCTGGACAACTGACAGAGATCCCTGACACAGCCCCAGCCCACCCCTGGGTGCAGCAGAGCACCTCACAGATAGAAAAAAGGCACCTTGGGGGTGTTACCAGCACTGGCAGGTTTATTGCAGAAGGAAGCTGAGCCTGCACACACAGAGCAGACACTGCCCAGAGCTGCTCCTGCTCAAACCTTGATGCTGGTGACCATGTCCCCCCAGCAGATGCCACCTCTCCAGCACAGAAACCCCACAGCATCCTCACCAAAGAGCAAGCCAGCACACGAGGGGGCCAGGTCCTGCACGTTCACTGAAATGCCACTGGAGAGAAACAGAGGGGGGAAAATAAATGGCTGTTTGAGTGGAACATGGCTGCTTTTCCATCATTGACACAGTTTGATTTGTCAAACACAAGGAAAGGTCCTGGACAAGAAATGGCACTGGCAGGAGAAGGGAGATGCTGAGAGTAAAGCAGGTGAGCATTGGAAGGGAAACAATTCAACTCCAAGTGTTCAGAGGGGCCACAATGCAATTCCCCTGCTGCTCCATCTCTCTCCAAGCCCTTCCACGCTAGAGGTTTGCTGGATTACCTCCAACCCACAGGGCACTAAACTCCACCAGCCTCACAAGGTCCCAAAAATAATGCTCAGGCAAGTGCCAGTTCTTGCTCTCACAGCCAGGACAGAGGCAGCCTCCTCTGAGACCCCAAAATGCCCAACGTGCAGGGGAGCTGAGGCCACTGTCCCCATGGCTCTCCTCACCTGTGGTTAAAGGTCTGCAGTCCAACAGAGGCTGAGGCAAACACTATTGCTTTGCAGAAACTGGAGGTCTGGCCCAGGCACAAAGCAAAAATGCTTGAGACACCAGAGCCAATGACCTGGAAAAACAAGGGAAAATTAAACACCACAGCACGTTTTCTGTAAGGAAGAAAGCAGCTCCTGCCGTGAACAAACTGTTCCCTTTTCCAATGGCATGAGTTTGTGTGCACTCTGTGCTCCTTTTCTTTTCCCCTCAATGCCTTGCTGTGTCAGGGGTCTGTCCAGAGGGGTGTGATGCTGCAGATCAGAGGATACACTGCGTTCTCACCCAGCATTCCTATTTCTGTTCCCCCTTGTATTGCTACTTCCTCAGTACCTAAGGAGTCATTTGGAATGACCAGGGACAGGTTGTGAAGGAAAACCCCTTCACTGTGCTCAATGCTACCATTAATCCAGGCTCTGCTCCTCAGCCAGGGGTTTCCTCTGGACTTCCTTTCACACATCCTGACCAACAGTTAATGAGCAAAGCCAGAAAATCTTTCCTGTTTCCATGTATAACCCCCAACCCAGCTCCATACAAGGTCTAGTCTGCCACATAATCAGAGTTTAACTCTGGTAAACCTCCCACAGCTTCAGCTCTTACCTGCATGAACTTACGAATGGTGATGGTTCTGTACCCTGGGGAAGAAAGGGACACTTGGAGTTAGCACAGCTCACCTTGTTGTCCAGCCAGGAAACTACAACATAAGTAAATTTCAGATGCCCAGATTTCATCTCTAGGTGGGTATTATGAACGAGGTCAAAGGGAGCCCCAAACACATGGATGAGATTTGGACACTGGAGAATTAATCCTGCTTTTGTATCAGAACCTCTCATTGCCTGTTTGCTGGGTCTTCTCCCTGCCAACAAGCCCACCTCCTCCCACCCAGGTCCTCTTCCCACATCACATAAGAGCTGAGGAAAAGCCATAAAGGGCTCTCACCTTGACTAATTAAATGATCAGACAGAAATCCACTGAACAAGCTTGTCGGAATTGCAACCAGCCAGGGGACTACATTAAACACCCAACCCTGAAAAGAAGTGAGAATCAAGAGAGATTTGTTGTCAGAGCTGAGTTTGTTCACAAATATTTTGACAGCCTGTGGTTAGTGTAGAAAGGAGAATAAATGAAGCACTCAGGACTTGTTGCAGCCCCTCTACCCCCTCTGCAGAGCCAGCTCTCAGCTGCACCATGCACCACTCCAAGCTCTGTCAGGCAGCAGAAACATCACAGGGCTGTAGCATTTTTAGGTTTGTTGTCTTTCCTTCTTTCCCACCAACACTGCATCCAGGGGAGAGGCAGAAAACTCTGGGAAAGAGGGATTAAACATGGCAAAGTTTACTGCCCAGCAAAACGATGTGGTGGGGAGCCACAGAGCCCTGGGAAGCTCCTTGTGGCTTTCCTGTGGGTCCCCAGCAAAGCTGCTGGCAAAATTTCCAGCAGCTTCCAGCTCATTAGTGTGCGAGGCTGAGGGAGCAGAGCTGGATTTCCTAATGGCAGGATTAGGTAACATTATGGGTAGCAACATCCTTCGGCCTATTTTCAATTAAGTGAGCTGCAGCTGTAATCACAGGCGATTAGTGGGCTGCTGGATTACAGCTGCTCAGGGGCACTTTGGTGCCCAGATCCCACAGGAGCTGAAATCAGATTTCATCTCAGCTGGTGGAACCTACTCATCCACCCAAGCATCCATCACCCCCAGCATCTCCCCTTTGCTCAGAGCCTACCACCCTGTGGAGGCATCTCCCCTTCCTCTCTGGGATGTGTGAGAGGGCTGAATAATCTTGTTTTTCAATAATCCTGTTAAAGCTGCTCCTGGAAATCACACCAAGGTCCATCTGCATCTTTCTGTGCCTTTGAAATTTGGGTCTTGGTCATTTTTGACAATGTTAGTCCATGGGCTTTGTGGGGTGGTGCTTCTGCTGTCTGTTAACAGCAGCTGGGGCTGCTCAGCACGTCAATCCCAACCTTGGCTCATCCCACAGCGTAGGAATGCATTTCCACACCCCAGCAGATGTTTCTATAGGGGAAGGTTTAAGACTCACCCCAAAACCTTTTAAAGAAAGAACACTGGAAGTTTCTTTGCTCTCCTGACAGCAATTGGCTCAGTGTCAAGACATAAACACTGACAGGTCTATTTACCTCTTCCTCAAAAAAGTAGCTGTTCTCCATTGGACTGTTTGCTAAAAAGACCCACCTAAACCATCCAATACTTAAAGGAGAGCACGAGGCTTCTCAGTGCATTCTGGAGGTGTTGTAGCAGGTGTGTGGGACCTGTCCCTGCACTGTGGTCAGCTTTGTTCTTTGGTTTTTTGCTGTTCTCTTCTTTTATTAAAATCTTTTTGCTTTTTCAAGACACACTCAACCACACCGTCTCGCTAAATTCTTTAAGCTATTTTCTGTGAGGTGCTGGACACCCTCAGAGGTATTGAACCCTCACAGAGCTAATTCTACCTGGCTCTTGGAGAAATTCAATACCACAGCCCATCACCCTGAGCCAAATCCTCCATCACCTTCACTCAGGTGGCCACAGGCAGCTGCCCAGCTCACCTGCAGCACGGGATTTTGGCCAGCAGGTGACACGGGTTCCCCACATCAGGCACTATCATCCATCCTTCAAAACCCAGCAGCCTCAGCCTCTGTTTTAAACTGCACGAAGAGATTATCAGCTGCAGGAGCACTCTGCAGAGCATCTTACATAAGGGCACCATGATATAATGCTTAACAGATGGTAAATTACTGCTGCACAAGCACATTACTCGAGGTGCACAGATCTTGTCACAACAATATGTTTGCTGGTTTAACACATGATTTTAATATAAATATCAAGTGTGCCATAAAGAGCTTTACATGTGTAATATGAAAAGGCATTTGTAAGCAGCTCTGGAAATTGTAAAAACCTAACAGAGCCATTGTGGAGAAGACTGTCAGAGTTTCTGAGAACAAGATGAAAATGTCAGCTCTCAGCCCAGATGAGTATTCCCTGGCTCTCTGAAAAATGGGAGTATCATTTGTGCCGAGGAGAGGGAAGCTTTTGCAGTATTTTTGGTACATGTTATTAACGGTAATTATCATTTCCACAGGCAGGTCTGAGCCGTACAAAGTTAGTCCAGTTAGAAACTCCGTGAAAAAAAATAGGAGTGAATGGTGGTTATCTGCAACAGCATAATGTCACAAGCTTTGTGCTAGTTGAAAATTATTTCTTCCTCAGAAGTAAAGCAGCCTAAAACCCAATACCAAATTGCTCTTCCCTGCAACCTTCAGCATCCCTAAACAAGCAACTAAAAACCAGCCCCTGCAACCTGGAGAGATCTCCAAAAGTATGTGCAGGGGTGCCACTGCTCCTGATTCCACAGGGAAACCTCCTGCCTGCTCTCACCAAACCCCTCTCCATCATCTTCCTCCCTCTCCAACCCCTTTTGGCAGGTCCCCAGCTCGCCCTCCTTTGAACAGCAATGCCTCTGCTTTGGAGCCAACCCACCTTTGAGTCGGGGAAAGTTTCCTTGAAGAAAGTTGGCAGCCAGGAGAGGAGAGTGAAGAAGGTGCTGGCCGTGGAGAGCTGAGCGATGATGACAGCCCTGAAAATACACAGCTGAGAGGAAACAATCAGCAGTGACAGGTCATGCTGGGTGGGAAACGGGCACTCCAGATTGCAGTTCCTAACAGCAATCCCGGAGATTTTCGTCATGGATAACTACTCCTTCTGGCTTCTTGAGATTTTTGTCACTCCTTTCAGCTTTCTCCTTGCAGCTGGTTCCTTGGCTGCCCCACCGCACAGCCCCGGGGCCAGGCGAGGTTAATTGAAGCGCTAATTACACCACTGCATTTCCCACCGGTCCCTTCCAGCCCTGCAAGAGCCCTCCTGCTCCGGGAGGTGTTCTGTAGGGTTTTCTAGGGATTTGTTATCGGCTCCATTGTTATTCAAGGCAGGAATGGGTTTGCTGCCCTGCAGCCCCATCCTCCTCCTCTTCCTCCCCGCCTTAAAGCAGCATCCCAAAGGAAAAATGGCCATTAAAAAGATGTTTGCCAGCAATGAGAACACAGCCCGTGCCACCCAGTGCCCCTGAGCAGCGCTCCTTAGGAGCCCATTGCAATCAGCATTTCTAACAAGACCCGTGGAAAATATCACTCCCGGGAAGGAGAAAGGTTTGCCAGCGACATTCGAGCCTGACAGTCCTCTGGACAGAACATAAACCACCTTTGCCAAGCTCACCTTTTGAGTTCCTTGTTTATATAGAATGAATTAGAAAACTGGTTCTGATTCTCAAATATATAAATAAGTGGACAAAAGCCACAGAGGCAGAAGAAACAAGCCCAGAGAGGAGAAAACAGAGGATGGTCCCAGCCCTGCCAATGCATGCAGCTGCCTACCAGATTGGTGCCTTCCTGAACAGCTGCTTCCAGGGAACTTTGGTCTGCTTGGGTATCGAGAGGCCTCTCGTTAAATAGTTTATGGGGATGGTGAGTTCTGCAGGGAAGAAAACATCCAAAGGAAAGCTGTGGTCAGTAGTTACCTGTGCAGCTGGAGGCAGCCCTGGGACACTGCTCTACAACCACTTTTAATCTCCTTCTAGCCCTTGGTTTTTTGGCTCTACCAGCATTGAACACTCATGGAAACTCCTTGTTACACTGACCAAAATTTTTCCATGCCTCTCCCCACCCAGCCACCCTCACCCATGTGTTATATCTCTTTTAAAATTAATCAGAAGTCCCTTGGCAGGGACTGGGTTTGGATTCTGTGCAGCACCAGGCACACACCCAGCTCCCACTGAGCTGGGCTCCTACATACCACACTCACCCTAATAATGCTGTAGCCAGGTGTAATGGTTTGTCCATATGTGGAATTACTCCTAGGCAGTTATTTGGGAAGAGATATTGTGGATTAACTGGTTTTTAAAAGCTCTATGTGTAGATGCTCTTAGTTTGGAGTAAGTATCTTGCCCTGCTTTAGCTTAATCCACTTTGAAGATCATGCTCTGTTTTGTGTTTTCACTGGTGCTTAAAGAGTACTGAGGAGCCAGATCAGGCTCTCAGCAATGATATAATCCAGCATGGGACTTGAAATAGGAAATCAGCATTGCAAGAGCTCAAATCCTCGTTTTTGGGTTGGGGATCTTGGGTGAAACACAGCATGCATTACAGAACAGATCTGAGCAAAAGGCCTTTGTGTGAAACCAGGCATGATCTTGGAAACACACAGGATCAGCAGAAAATAATGGAGAGGAATCATTCAGCTCCCAGATCCTCAGGAGCACTGCCAGCCCCAGGGATGCAGCTGGACTCACCTTTCTCACTCAGGAGGTATTTGCAGGTGCAATAAACCCAGAGCAATGTGAGCAAACCAGAGAAGTAGAAAACACTTTCCCAGCCGTACCAGTCCAGGAGGAGAGATCCTGCACCACCGATCAGCAGCGTTCTGCAAGGGAAACCACTCAGATTCACTGGCCTGGCTGAGAGCTCAGACTGAGCACAGATGGGAGACTCTCCCTGGGGTCAGTGCTGCTGTCACTGAACACAGAATCCTAAAATTATTTGGGTTGGAAGGGACCTTAAAACTCATCTCGTTCCACCCCCTGCCATAGGCAGGGACACCTTCCACTGTCCCAGGTTGCTCCAAGCCCCATCCAACCTGGCACTGAACACTTCCAGAGGGATGGAGCAGTCACGGCTTCTCTGGGCACCCTCTGCCAGGGCTTCACCACCCTCACAGGGAAGAATTTCTCAGTCACTGCATGTGTGGGTGCTGCCACCGGTCCCACTATGGCTCTGCAACCTGCTCTGTTCCCTTGGTGACATCTTGGGTCAGATCCTCATTGGCAGGAGAAATCCCAAAAGGACCTCACCCTCACCTACCCCATGCTGAAAAATGGTCATTGAGGAAAGAAAAGGTGTGCAGTATCCCAGAGAATGTGTAAAGCAGCAAAAGAAATGAGAACAGTGGAGAACTAAGTGATTCAACACAGTGATATTTTCATTTGGCTTTTAAGCAACCTTCCCATTTAGAAAGGAAATTGTGATGGAGATCAGCAGAGATGGAGAAGTTCTATTCTTCAGAGAGGACAGGTGACCAGTGTCAGGCTGACCCTTGCTCTTCCTACTGAACTGGGCTGTTTCCCCTAGTAATTAAATATTGCAACCAGCCTTCAAAGTCTGGTTTGAAAAGAAAGAGAAAACAACACATAAATCCTTGGCAGGCAGGACAGCAACTGCCTGAGGCTTCCTCAGCTGCAGCAGGAGTCCTTGAGGACCTGTGAATCCACATGTACCTTGGGCTGTGAGTTTTGCCTCCAACTATTTAATTGCATTTCATCACAGAGGATGTCCAGAGGCTGTCACTCACTGCTCACAGGCCTTTGAACTCACCCAAACTGTGATCCTGTCCCCACGGTGCTGTAGGTGAAGGCTCGCTCACTCTCCCGGACCCGCTGGGATAGCAGGCTGGCCAGGGATGGGAAATACACCCCTGAGAGAAACAGGAGCAATAAGTCAAAACAAAAGCAAATTTGAAAGATCCGGAGTGAGTTAAACACTGAGACAAAGCAGCAAAACCTTTGGTGAATTCAAAACAGGGATATAAAATAAACTGAGTGGATCCACTGCCATCAAAGATCTGTTTGTGCCTTCTC
Source organism: Pycnonotus jocosus (assembly GCA_013400435.1). Taxonomy (NCBI): domain Eukaryota; kingdom Metazoa; phylum Chordata; class Aves; order Passeriformes; family Pycnonotidae; genus Pycnonotus; species Pycnonotus jocosus. The sequence continues at coordinate 609,650 of VWYP01015977.1, read as the reverse complement.
CACAATCTCATCTCATCATCATCACTGCTACTGTAAATCTATCAGTGCCAATGCACTTCCCAGTGCTGCAGCTTGGCAGAAGGGAAGGAAAATCACCCCAGATTATCCAAAAGTTTTGGCAAGGGCCAATTTTCTCTGAGTGTTTTGAAGAAGTTTTAAAATGTGGAAAACCAAACACCATCAGTGATGATTTCCAAAGCCAGCAGCCCCCGCCTGGCAGAGAGATTTCTACAGGGGATTGACTTGTCAGTGACTTTCTCTAGAAATGTCACTGGGTTTTCCCATGGAAGTTATGGATGTGGAGGCAGTTTTGAGGCAGAGAATTGCTCAAACACCCAAGGGAAGGGTTCATGCACTGCAAACCATGCTACTTGCATCTCAATGTGCTACACATTAGCCTCTGTACAAGGAAGCCCCTGAACAGACAGACACATGGACACACTCAGGACAGGGGTCTCACCTTGCAGCAGCCCCATGAGGAACCTGGAGGAGGTCATAAAAACCAGATGGGCTGAAGTGATGTGGGTGAGCAGCGGGGTGAGGACTGTGAGGAACCCCCAGGCTGATGCTGAAAGGAGGAGAACTTTCTCACCTCCTATTCTGGAAGACAGAAAACACATTATCAAAGACAGGAGGGCAAAAGGGCAAAGTCCTCCAGTCCAGACTCAAGTGCCCTTCCCAGTTTAGCCTGTTTTTAAGAGCAACCTTTCAGTCAAACCTGTCCTTCTCTTGGCCCTTGGGGAGTGGCTCTGACCTTTTCCCTTCCCACCTCCTGCCAGCACTGCCCATCCAACTCCAGCACTCACTGATCCCAGAGATCTGACAGCACTGAGCCACTCAAATCTCTGATGGTGGTGGAGGGGAAACCCAGCTGCTGCCACCATTCTGCTTCTCCTAACCAGTGATGGTGTTTTCCATCTGCTCTTTTACATCATCAGCTCTGCCTTTTACCATTCAGGTTTCTCCGGGTGTTTTCTTGCAAACTCTTAAGGACCCCAATTAAATAGCACAGTGCACTGCATGGATAATGCATCCCTTCCAGGCATGTGCTCCTCACAAAAGATTTCGTAGAAAAGCTCTCTCACTAAGAATACATTGGCTTGGGAAAGGGTCTCAAGCAGGTAATGATTCAGAGCCTCCCTTACAGCCAGCTGGGGAAAGTGTTTTGTTTTTAATTCATATGACACAATGGAGGTAGTTTTTCTAAACATGATGGAAACTGTGCATGGGGACTTGCTTGAGAAAAGACTGCAAGAGAATATAGGGCAGAAAGACTGGAAGTGCTGAACTGAAAACAAAAATCATCTGTGCAGATCAAATCAAAAAAGCTGTATTCACAGAATCCCAGAATCACTCCCAGGACTGAGAAATCCACAGCTTCTGTCTGGACACTCTAAGTTACCCACATCCCTTCTCAGCCAGAGCTTCTCCCCATGGACACACTTTGACACCCCATCACTGTGCAACTTGGCACTGCCACTGCTCAGGCTGGAAATGAGGGGAGTCAAAACCCAGCTGAGCGTCATTAAAACAAGAAAACACGAGAGAATAAATTCCAGTACTGATCACTGATGTGTCCTCCAACAATCTGTGTCAGGCAGTAGCCCCAGAAGAAGCTGCTGAGCACGACGCCGAACTGCTTCTTGTCCCAGTCGAAGTAGGAGCTGAGGGCCACGGCGCAGATGGGCACGGTGACACGGGCACAGTACAGCAGGCACGTCCCCAGCAGCAGCATCACCGTCCACACACGGCACTCGGGCCTGCAGGGATGGAGAGGAAGGTGGGGAGAGGGCAGGGATTGGGGTGCTGGGCCCGGTGGGTCCGTGCACAGTGAGGATTTAGGGGTCGGGTTGGCTTTGTCAGCCAAGCATATGTGGATAAGATGAAGGCCAGCACAACTGCCCCGAGGCACAGTGGTTCTGACACTGAGTGTGTCCCAGCTGCTGGCATGCAGGAACAATGCCAACTTCATCCCAAACACTAGTTTGATGTCTTAAGTTAAAAGCTGAGTAAGAACACCCACTATTGGAACTGTTTGTATTTGATTATTTCTATGCCCAGAGGCCAGAGCACAAAGCACTGAGCTAACAGACTCTCTCTGCTGCAGAGGAATTCACTGTGCCAGGGCAGCAACCTCTGGGCTTTCCACCCTGCTAAACACACCCATGTGGGAAACAACCCGGGTCACCTTTTATATCAAACACAGAGCTGATTTCTGTGTACTGGGAATCATGACAAACGTGGGTTAATCCCACCCAGCACAAACCCATTTATAAAGGTGTCACAGGGGCGAGGTGAGGGGACAATGAAAAGCAGAACTCCGCGGGCAGGTGAACCTGCTGGGGGTGGATTTATTGCTGTTTCCTGACAGGGCAGATAAGCAGCTCAGTGCTAACCTCTGGCAGGAGGAACTGGAAGTGTTTCAGTCGGTGTTCAGGAGGTTGGAACCCTTGTTACTGTGCACACGCACGAGTGCACAAAATAACACAGAACCTGGCAAACCTCAGGGATCTTTGCTGGAGGAATGAGTAACCAGGGGTTGACCTGCCTCACTCATTTCAACCAGCTGGAAAACGCTCTCAGAGCCCCTCAGAGCTTACCCTGAGAGGAAGTTACCTTCAATCATATCTCCATTTGCTGCAAAACCAAAGGTGGGCTGGGTTTTAATCACCCAACCCCAGCCAGTTCCAGGAACAGAGGCCCCACTGGCTCCAGCTTGCTACAGAAAAGCACAGGGAAATCAAAAAAGGGAAAATCAAAGGCTCCAGGACACTCCATGTCTGGGTCAGAGAAACTCCAGCAGGATAATATGGGTAGGAGTTTTTGGGTATAAATCCCCCACCAAAAGCAGAGGGCAAGTGGGGATAACCAGTCATGGAAAACCTTCCAGAGAGCCCTCAGGCATGGGATGCTTCCAGGTACAACTCCTGCCTGCTCTGCCCTAATGGGCTGTTGTCAGTCAGGGTCCATAATCTCTGTTATCTCCAACAGCACAGCACCGATAAATTTGAGCTGTTGAACCTGCAACAATCGAGGTGACAGAGCAAAGAACAGCAGCCAGTGATGTGTGGAGGTATCTTCTACTATTTGGCCACCAAGATAGTTTCCTAAATTGTACTTTTCCCCTGCAGCAAAGGGAGACCTTTATGAGCTCTCACTGGAGTGGGGCTGAGCTCTGTCTCTCCAGTCATTCTGGTGTGTTCCGAATAACCTGCAGTTGTCCTGATAAGCACAGCAGCATTTTAATACCAGATCAACAGTCCTTCCTTTATCCTAAACACTGTATGGCTCTGCAAGGTGTAAGAGAGAGAAAAAAAGACCTGAGCATCTCAAGGAGTCTCTACTCTGTTTCTCTCTCTTGAGAAGCCTCTTCTCCAGCTGATGTTCTCACAAAACTCCAGGGATGTTTTTTTCTCTTGACTTTTACTTTTATTCCAAAGCACTAAATAAATCTCTGGGTGTATGACACACTCTCAATGTTCTCTTTGACTACTGCTCCATTCTATATTCTCCTCCTTTATGTTTAATTACATCAGTAGGGATTATGCTCACAAGTAGAGAGTGTAACAATGGCCTCAGACTACCACTTCCTCCACAGGCAGCACATCCAGCTAGGAAAATCCACCCAAAGTGTATGAGTGTCAAATGTAATCAGTAGCTGCTCACACCCACCTGGAAGCATGGCAGGAATGATTTCCCTGCAAGGATAATGACGTGTTTGCATCACAGGAAAGAGCTTTGTAAATGCATTTTCTCCTAATTATAGTTATCACAGAGGCTGCAGATGACTCAACATTCTGCTCAGTGCAAAACAACAGCAGAGGTTACACGGGAGGAACCTGGACTAGCACAAAGACAGGAATCAAAACCCTCCTTTCAAAACTAAGGAACAGTGACAAATCAAACCAAAGTTTTCATGGGTGACATCACCCATCTGAGAAGTGAAACTTCCCCAGAGTTAACAGATTAAATCTAACGAATCCCCTGATGAGGGAAAGAGAAAGAATGTGCTGCAGATAACCAGCCTAAGTCAGAGCACAGGAAATCACAGCCTCTGCTGTCACCGGTGCCACCACGCCTGATTCACCCACCAGACCAAGCATTGCTGGGCCAGTCCTGGCTATGTGTGACGAACTCTTCTGTGAGAGGGGCCAGCCCTCCACACCACTGGCAGGGAATCACTGGAGTTCTTCTGGAGCCACCTAATCGATGTAATTTGCTGCTGTGTGGTGGCAGTGGCTCCTCAGTGCCCAGCCTGTGCCCTCCTGATCTGCAATCCCTTCTCCCTACAAGAGACAGGCACTGCAGGCGTGTCCCCTCCTGCACATCACTGACACCCTCTTCACTGAGCAAAGCAGCCATGCAGCTAGAAACACTTCCTATTTCACAAACCTCCAACCACCACCCAGACTATAACTAGCCCAAGCCCTAATGACTCTTCCTGGGGGGCTTTTTTGAGCAGCTCTGTCTGATGTCCCTTGGTTCTCCTCCTCCAAATGCAGCCTTGGGCACTGGGTGGAAATGGCTTTGCTTGGAAGCATCCACTGATTTCTCTGAGACCCAGCTTCCACCAACCAAATGGATCCCCCACTCAGGGCACAGTGGTTAGGATGGATTTTCAAGGATGCCTGAGATCCCCAAAGGGGCAAAAGCAAGCTGAGCTGTCTGGCAGTGGAAGCAGAGCCAGCAGCACAGGGTATCTTTATTTGCAGTGTGTTTTTCCTGCTGGAGGAATTACTCCAGTAGATGCCACAGAGCAAATATTTATTCAACTTTTATTTCTCTTGACTCGCCTCCCTCCTTCCCCCCAGTCTGCAGGGCTTTGGCAGACACTGCAGGTCACTGTTGAGATGGACTCTCTGGGGTTCAGGCTGTCAATTACACCCCAGTTTAGCCCCCTCCAAGGCACGAGTCTGGACCCCCAGGTATTTTCAGGTGGTAACAGAGCTGTGTTAGACAGCAAGACTACAAACAGCCTGTCCCAGCAACAGCTCTTGGCCAGCAGCCATCTGCAATATCTGTGGGTGTTTTCCATAACTGGAAGAAGAACTGGGAGCTGCAGCTCCTGATCTGCACAGGATGGGGACAGGGACCATCAGCAGAGCACAACGCCCACCTCCCAGGGAGGGCATCTCTACCTCAGTTCCCCTCTCTGAAAGGAGATTAGGAACAGCTCTGTGGGAGATGCAGAGAGCACATCAGTGCAGTCACCCCCAGTGCCCCCAGCAGCAGACACTCCCCAGAGCCTGCCAGAACCCCAGGGCAGGATGGGGATGAGCTCCCAGCCACACCACCAGCTCCAAACCCAGGACACCCAGCAGCCCAAGCACGAGGCCACCTCCCAGGGGAATGTCCCCAGCTGGTGCCTGTGGTCCCCCTGTGCTTGCTCACCTGTGAACCATGGTGTGTCAACACTTCCCTGCTCATCACCCATTCCCAGGCCCATGGGATCCTCTCCCTTCAAAAACACTCTTTTCCCGCTTACCTGCCTATAGCTGTAATTTACAGTAACCTCCACCACAAGCAGGACTGGCACCAACACAGCAGCTGTGCAGACACTCCTGTGCCAGGAGATAATACCCAGGTTGTTATTTTTAACCCTGTTTGTCAGTCCTTTCACTTCTCACTCTTTGTTTTTCCCAACAATTTCGCCTTCAAAATCTAACATGCTTATCAAGAGAGAGGCTTGGAGTAATTTCCCCCTCACCCCTCCTCAAGCAGATTTTGTCATGCTGTAGACCAACTCCAAGCTAATGATTTGTCACCGTCAAAAGTAGCTTTGGGGTTTAGAGGAGAGTGGATTTTTTTTTTCCCAATCCAGCTAGCAGCCAACAAGAGCAGCACAGAGGACACAGGGCTTTTTTTCCTGGGAAAGCTGCTGGCTTCCTGTCTGCCTCCTGTGCTTAAGCTCCCTCCACAGAGCTGCAGATGGCAACAAAGTGGTGTTCAGCAAACGAGCTCTGGGTTTATTCCCTCTCTTCATTTCTTGCTTTTGGCAAAAGCAAAGATGAAATTAGATTTCAGCAGCTCATATGAGCTGGAAGTAGTTGTTGAGGCCAGGTGGAGGTGGTGAGAAAACATAATAATAAAGCAGAGGCGTGCTTTGCACATTGATCTGAGAGCATACATGGATCAGCCAGGAATGAAATGTGTGCCCTGCTTATGTTTTCCGCCTGAAAAAAGTTCTCAGCAAGGTCACTATTAAACCTAGGGTGAGGAACTTGTAAAACAAAAATCCCAACCACCAAAAATACCCCAACCAACTAAAGCTACAAGATCATGTTGACAAAGGCTGGGGGCACAGAGCTCAGAAAAAAACAACTGACTGTTGTCTCTGGGCAAAGATCAGGTGACTGGAGGCCAGCCTGTGGCCGGGGTAGGACTCCTTTTATCTCTGGAGCTTAAAGAATCTGCTATAATCACCCCTTGTCTTCAGGTGTAGCCAGAGGCTGGGAGATGCAGAGTGGCTTCAGGAGTCATTTGCTTCCCAGGACACAGTGACTTTTTCAGGGTGCATTTCTGTCCTGGAGGCACCATCCGAAATGTGAGCCCCACATCCACCGCTGGATCTGCTGGTGGCTTTGTGTGCAACCTTCAGCAGCTGATTTCTCTTTTCACTGCTTTGGTCTTCCCTCAGTTAATCCAGACTTAAACACATCCACTGCCCAAGTGGTCCTGCTTTGGCACGTTAGGATCAACATTAAGAAATGCTCTCTGGCTGTCCAGATGTGCTACATAAGCATGAGAGCTTTTTCAAGCATCAAATGCTCTTCTTGGAAGAGATGTGTGATAATGGAGCCATTGGAAACCTGCAGAAAAGTTTGGGAAAGGCAGGCAGGAGAAAACACAGGGCAAGAGGAGTGGACAAGGAAGGAAAAGCCAGATGAAAAAAGGGAGAACAAAAGAAGAAGCAGCATGAACAAAGACAGAAAAATAAGGCTGCCAAGATAACTTTTTATCTCTCCTTGCACTGACAGATCTTGGAAGGCTGCCTGGCATATCTTTTGTTGGAGCATGAAAGGAGAACCCATGTCACTTCCCCCAGCTGATAACACCTTGCCTCCATGGCAATAACTCACTGCTTGGAAACTATGAAAGTTATTTATACTGTTCACAAATTGTCCACCAAATTCACTTCACCCAATGAGGTACTTTATACAACTTGACAAACGTGCTGGAATGATTTGGTGGCTCATTCCCCCTTTCTGCTCTCCCTACTCACCCTCCACCTGCCCAGTTTACTTTAGGCCATAAAACCTCCCCAGAGAAGGGCTGTGACCACGTGTGTGTCTACACTAAACAATGGGGACATGATCTCAGCTTCTGTGAACTACAGCAATATAGATAATGATCTGACCTGCCTTAGGGTTATCCTGCTGCTCCTTCCCATTAACAGGATTCTCTCAATTATTAGCAGCACTTAGCATGGTCAGAATCACTTAAAATGTCCTTCTCGATCAACAGGCTGTCTTCATCCCTTTTGTTTTGGAAAGTGTTATCTCTGTTTTGCATTTTTTCTAAGAGATTTGAGAAACAGGAGGGCTTGTTCTGGTCAAATGTTTTATGTCGGGGTTTTTTTCCTAGAGGAGAAACTTTCAAACTAAAGTTTTGCCTCATGAGAATGTTGTCCCACTCCCACCACTCCCACTTCACAAAGACTTAGGAAAAAGCTACCAAGGGAGAGACAGAGAGAAGGAATTTTCTTAAGCGCTTTAGGAGGAAAGAATCTTCAAATGTTAAGCACCTCTGTGCCAAAGGTCTTCTTTAAGACCCACGCAGTTACTTTTAAAATGAGTGTGGATTTGATGAGATTTCCCAATCTCCGAGTGCAGGAAAAGCCTCCCTCGGGACGGCAGCTTAAAGCCGGCTATCAGCTGTCACTGCGGAAAGCAATGGATGGGAAACATCAACTTATCCAGCGGCTGATTGCTGCTGGAAGGGGCAATGCCTCCCCTCGGCCTCGTGTTCCTGTGCACTGGCACGGGTGCCACCTGTCCTGTGGCTGTCCCGCTGCTCTCCTGCCAGGGCAAGGTCACCACAGTGTGACATCAAGGCGAGGGGAAGAGGGGAGTTCCAGGCGGGCCACCACGGTGGCAGCCAGACGTCAGTCATCTGAAACCCTGCCAAATTTCTACAGCACAAGGGCGACCAGTTTGGAATCATCATCTCACCACATCCGAGATGGGAGAAGGGGCTGATCCTGAGGTCTGGGTGCTGGATGACTTTCCCAGGGAGGCAGAGAGGAGCAGGACTGCCCAGGTGTCCCAGTCTGCTCCAAACACTGGAGCACCCTGCCTTTGCCTGTGCCCTTGCTGTACAAAGTGGTCACTGGGGGTTTAACTGTATTTTAAGTATTTTAATGACCTTGCATCAACAGCAGTTCATGCTGTCTAGCTGCTGCCCAGCTCCTACTCCAGACTTTATCTTAATGAATGACTATCGCCAGTACAAACATCCCCACTGGAACACTTCGATAAGAACCTCATAGCGCTTTTGTGTTTAATTCACTGATCACAAGCCAGAAATAAGCTCAATAGTTGCTTTTCCCCATCTGTTTTTCACAGTCATTCCCTATCTTCCCCCTTCCTTCTACCGTCTCTGCTGGAGTCCGGAGGAGTGAGAGACAGCGGGAACCGCCCGGGGCGGTGGGACCGTGTCCGTCCCGCAGGGCAGCAGCGGGGACAGGGACAGGAGGGTCCCGGCCCGACGTGGAGCACAAAGCACCTCCAAAATCACCTCTCCGGGAGAGGAGCGGGCCGCTCGATCCCCTCCATCCCGGAGCCGCATCCTTCCCTGGAGCTGCGGGCGGCGGGGACCGAGGATGCGGGAGGTGCCGGGGCCGGGAGGGGATGCGGGGAGCCCCCGGAGAGCGCCGCAAGCAGCGGAGCGGCTTTCCCAGGAGCGGGTCCAGCCTTACCTGGACCAGTAGGGCTCGGTGCCGCCATCCCGCCTCATGCCGTCGCGGGGGCCGCTGCCCAGGGGCACATTCCTGCCACCGCCCCCCGCGGCCATGCGGGCAGCGCCTTCCGCCTCCTCGGCTCACATCGCGGCGACCGCCGGCTCCCTCCCTCCCT
>VWYP01015977.1:537279-590494 GCA_013400435.1 Pycnonotus jocosus | reverse complement strand
TGGCGGGCGGGGGACCCTGAAGGATGCGCCCGCCTCCTCCTCCTGCCCTGCGAGCCCGCTCCGCGCTCGGCTCACGGCACTGAGCGCCGGCCCCGCCGCCCGCAGTTGAGGCAGAGGCTGATCTGGGCCGGGCTCGAGGCTCAGCAACGGCCGTGTGAGGCGGTGGCGGCGGCTCGTTCTTGGACACAGCGGGGTCGGTGCGAGCAGCGGTTGTAGGGAGCGGCCGTGGGAGCTGCGGCCCCTCCATCTGCCAAGGAAACGGGCAGGGCACAGCCTGCGATATCCTTGTGCAGCCCCGGCAGTTTCCCCGTGTGTTGATCGGCTGGGCTGTCCTGCCTGAGGATTGATGGTCCCTTGTCAAAACGCGTAGCGGCTGCTGGGGCGTTGCTGAACCCCCTCCGGGGTTTGTGGGTCACTGCAGAAAAAGCAGGAACACGGTATTGCCAGAATAAGTTCTTGCACCCGGTGAACAAGAAGCCAATCCACACAGACTCGAGGTATTTGATTTATTTACAGTTCTGTGCAGAAATGACTGCTGGGTGGCAAATCCAAAGAGCTGGCACACCGATGATCAAAATTTCTTACTATTTATACATGTTAGCAAATTGGCTACAAGTTGATCAATCCGCATGCTCAGTCTTTCCTTTTGGAGCCATCAGTGGTCACGATCTGCCCCTGGCCTAATTACCTTTAACCCAGTTGGAGCTGATACCAGAGCAATTGCTGAATTGGCTTTATTAGTGTCTTCCTTATCTCGGAGTTCTGTCAGGTGACCTTGTGGCCCATGAATTCTGCATTCTTTGTGTCCACTCTTGTTGGTACATCCTTCTTACCAAGCTTTGTTAACTTTCCCAAAACTTCAAAGAACATCCTCCCCCCGGAAAATTTTACATATTTCACATTTTGCAACAAAACCTCAATTTGTACATTTAAAGGGAGAACAGGCTTAAAATGTACGATTGTCTGTGTGAAATGCTGCAAATGATACTCCTCAGGAAAATGTAATTTCACTCACACAGATGGAGAATGTGGACACATTCTTTTCACTCTTGATTTTGTAACTGCAATAAAGCCCAGGCTCCAAAACTCACTTTCATTACAACTGTGCTTACACTGAAACAGAGGAAACCTACAATGTAATAAATAATTTATTAGAACCATAGACCATCCTGAGTTGGAAGAGACACACACAGAACAGTCTTAAGTCCTGTATGTGTTGAATACAACAAAATCACCAGAGACTTAGGAGGGAAAAGGATTTGCTTGTTTGCTTTTGTCCATGCTCTTTTCATGGGCTAACGCTTATGTTCAGTTTTTCCTAGTGCCTTGGTTTAGGAAGACAGGTGTCTGCCAGGGAAAGGCAGAGCTTCCCTTGCAAGGGAGAATGCAAACCCTCTCCCTCCAAATTATTATAGTTTTGAAGGGGTTTTCAGGCAAAGATATGGGAATAACAGTTCTTTACTAGAAATATTTAAAAATAAAATTGTAGTAGTGCAAAAAATCCCAAACAAAACAAAAAGAAGAAAACACTGACAAATTCAGAACATGACCTGACACCCTGTTGGTGAGGGTGTTGGGAGCAGTCCAATTAAGTCCTCCTGGAGTGAGAGATGTGGTTCTGTTGGAGCAGAGATGAACAGAGGTGTATGTTACAGGATATGTTACAGTAGCCAAGGAGTGAATTTCCCAAATTAAAGGAAATTAGGTTGTACCTAATAGGAAAAGAATTAGGAAGACTGTGAGGCAGGAAAAGAACTGAGGTGCTGCTGAATGAAGGTGACACGTTTAGTCAGCAAAGGTCAGATCCTCTGACTGGCTTTATCACCAAGATGTAGAGGTTTTGTGGTTCAAAGTGTTGTGTGCTCAGGTGGCACTCACTGGGGATGCAGATTGCATCACCATTAAAGTGATGTAAATCTCTTACTAAATGTGTCTAAGAGGAATTTAATCCTTATGGCAGGATCCCCCGTTCACTGCTGCTGTGCAATTCCTTGTCTTGCATGTTCCCTCTCTGTTGGTGTGTAATTCCTGGGTTTGAGCACTTCCTAGAAGTTAAATTTATCCATTAAAAGCATGTTATTAGCTTTTCCCAGAGCATAAATCACAGTGCAGCTTGATCTACCAAACCCTAAGGTATTTCCCCTCCATGTGATTTCATTTATTGCAGCTCTGGAGCTGCAGAACAAAATCTGAATTCCTGCTTGGCTGTAATTGTGGTGTTTTTTCACAGGAATCTGTTTCGTATTTTTACCTCTTGGTGTTCCTGGGTGAAGTATTAAAACTGCCGAGTTTTACAGCTTGAGAAAGAGCCTGACTATGCTAATAGCAGGTTTTCCAACATTATCCTGAGCTTTTGCCACCAAAAGTCTCATGAATGGACTCCTAAAAGATGTAATCAAATTACTTGACACAATCTTGTAATTCTGTGGAATTATTCCTGGGTAGTTTGGTTGTGGGGTTTTTTTGTTTGTTTTTTTTTTTTTTTCCTTGTGTTTTCTTTCTTTAATGTCAGTAAACAGTGTATCTATCTGGAATCCACCTGAAACCTGTGTTATCAACCCATGAGGGGAAAAGTGGAGGATCAGGGTAATCAAAGAGCCAAACCTCACACCTCCAGCTGTCTAAAGGCTCTTCAGGTGCCCAGGTCAGGAGTCTCTGTGTGGTGTTGGGTGTATTCTGTATCCCTTGAGATCCCTCACTGACTGTCAGGTGCAGATGTTTCTGGGTGCCAGTGTTCCAAAAAGCAACAAGAAGAAATTCAACACGTAAATGGAAGTTAACTCTCTGTAGCCATTTGTAGCAGCTTGGATTCCGCAGTGTTTTTTGAGTAGCTTAATCATCGAGCAAGGATCTTTCCTGTGGAGGCTCCATGTGTTGGATAGGTAGATTCAGGGAGCATTCCACTGAGCATTCACTAACTACGAGCCAGAGGAAGGCATTACAGCAGCAATTTACCCAACAGTGTAAGCAGAACAGAAAAATCAACCAAGTCCTAGTGGAATGCGCACAGGTGGGGAGCACAGCTGGTATGAGCAGGTGGCTGTGCAGCAGCAGCTTAGCTCCACTGCCGTGTTCCTCCGATGCCCGTCCACCCTCACGAATCATGGCTAAATCTGCCCTTCCCGGGATCAGCCCGGGTTTGCGAGCGGAGAGGGAGCGAGCCTGAGGGAGCCCCAAGGGACGCGGGGAGTGATCGCAGAACGGGCAGAAGCGCCGCGCCATGTGAGGAGAAACCGCCATGGTACTAAGGGGGCCGTGTGAGAAGGAGCCACCATGGCGCTGAGGGGGCCGTGTGAGAAGGAGCCACCATGGCGCTGAGGGGCCGTGTGAAAAGGAGCCGCCATGGCGCTGAGGGGGCCGTGTGAGGATGGACCGCCATGGTACTAAGGGGGCCGTGTGAGAAGGAGCCACCATGGCGCTGAGGGGCCGTGTGAGAAGGAGCCACCATGGCGCTGAGGGGGCCGTGTGAGAAGGAGCCACCATGGCGCTGAGGGGCCGTGTGAAAAGGAGCCGCCATGGCGCTGAGGGGGCCGTGTGAGGATGGACCGCCATGGTACTAAGGGGGCCGTGTGAGAAGGAGCCACCATGGCGCTGAGGGGCCGTGTGAGAAGGAGCCACCATGGCGCTGAGGGGGCCGTGTGAGAAGGAGCCACCNGCCCGGTGCGGAGAAGGCGGCGGTGGCGGCTCCGTGCGGGGGCCCTGCAGGAAGCTTTTGGCTCACACCGCGGCGGGGCCGGAGCGGAACGGCCGCTCCCCGGGCGGAGCGTGCTGAAGGCGGCTCCTCCATCTTGGGGGGAAGGAGAAACGAGGAGAGGCCGGGTGTGCTCGGAGCCCGTCGCCGTCATGGCCAAGCTGACGCCGGGAAGCTGCTTCGTGACGGCACCACCGACTGCACCCACCGGCCCCGGGCCCGCGCCGGGGGTGCCTGGGGGGGCGAGCGTCCTTGGGGACCCACAAACCCAACCGAACCCAACCGAAATCGTTCCGCGGCTTCGGCGGGCGGGACTGGAACTTCCCTGCCTTGGAGAAATGTTGATTTTCTCCGGGCAAAGAGGGGATCTCCTTATTGGTGAGTTAAACACGAGGAGTTGAACTTCATTATGTTCTGCTGACTATTTTGTAGGCAGAAAAAACCCGAATATTTAGACACTTGGCATTGTTGGCCGGTTTTAAATACTTAATAAATTCCTTGCCAATTCCCTGTCCCTGGCACTGATGTACTTAAATGGTACTAATGTACTTAAATGCTGTCTCTTGGAGGTGGTGATAATTTGGAGCTGTTTGTTTGGCTGGCGGAAAACATTATTTGGTGGCGACCAAATTTTGTTTCATACAGTTAAATAGTTGATACCTCCAAGCAACAGCTTATGTTTTAGTTATGGTTACGAAAATCTTACCGTCTTAGCTTTTAGTTTTTAACTTGGAAAGAATGTTACAATCTTGCAATGTGTTATAAAATGAATGTGTATTATGTTCTCCCCACAGTTTTTATCTCCAGTATTTTGAAACAGTGTAACGTGCTATTTTTCTTGCATGGGCTTCCATGAGTTTTTCTTCCAGGAACTTCAGGGAGAGGAAAAAAAAAAAAAAAAAGCTGATTCCTTTTATTTAACTCAGAAGAATAATATATAGTATTCACAAATTCCCTGGGATTTTTGTTTGTTTGAATAATAGGGTTCAGGCTTTTTTTCAGAAATTCTTTGGCAGGTGATACTTAACTGTATTTTACCTTACTTTGTGATAACTTTTTCCACTGTCTGTGGGTTTTTTTGGTGTATTTTCCTGTTTTCTTTTAAGGGATCATTTGAATTAGTTTAGCTTTAACAGTCTTGGTGCTACTTCTACAAACAAAATTTGCCAGCTGTTAAGCAATTTGATTGCTGGTCAATGAAAAATGATGTGTAGTTACTGTCCAAGTGTACCATGTGCTGTGTTAATTGTAGTAGATATTCTGGATTGTGCTCCACTTTTATGTGTGCCAGCTGCTTGTTATCTTTCCTTGACATTTAGAACTTTCTATAGGAATAAATATAGAAGTAAGCTCAAAATAGCTCTTCACTCAGGCCTTAATTTTTTTTCCCTTGACAGTTCCAGAAACATGTCACATATAAAGGTGTTTTAATGCACTGGGATGAAAGACTAAGGGCTCATGTTGGCCTTCAACCTCCATTGATACTGCTTGACTCCAGTGATTAGAAAATCAAATAATTGGTGTTTTCAAAATCAGCATTTAAATATTTTTTGAAAGTTTTTGTGTCATTTGTTTCTTTAAGGGATATTTTCTGTTGGTATGCAAATGAAGATTTTGCTGTGTTGCAGATGTATGTACAGTGCAAAAATACCTGCAGTTTTTGAAACTGTTGGAGTATAAAATAATAATATAAACTATTATCTATTCACACAGTGCTTCAGAGAGTGTTCTCATATAATTAAAAGATGGATTTTGAATTAAAAAAGCAAATAACACCAAAACCCTGACACTCCCCAAAGCAATGCAAATAGAATCAAATCTAGGTTAGTAGATAAAATTGAATAAATATTTTTTCAGCATCTAGTGGACTCCCAAAAGCCAATGTTTGTTCTGCTTAATCCAGCTTCACTACTAAGACTTTTCTGGCAGTTAATTACATTATTTGTTGCTTGTTTGAGATAGTATTGTCTTTTTAGTTGTAATTTAATGACGCTGGGATTTTAATTCTGTACAGCCTGAAACTTTAAGCTGGAGGTATTAGCAGGAAGAGGAAGGGCAAGGATTAAAGGGGTTGGGCTGAGAGTTATAAAACGTAACTGACAGAAGCAGGAGCAGGGCCTGGACTGGGCAAGAGTGACATTAGATGGCTTTAGCTGACAGAGCTGGTGTCTCTGCACCAGTTTTATTCTCTGGTGCCTCTCTGTGTCTCCTGTGCCCCAAGTAATATGAGTAAGATTTCCCCAGTTTATGCAAGAGCTGGTTCTTGTTTGTGTGTGCAGCCTCAGCACTCAGTTAATGCTTGGAGCATTCACTGCTGGGCAGTTTTTATCTAAGGCAGCTTCTGAAATAAGCGGATATTTGACAGGCGTTATTGATAGTGGTCTCAAGAGCACTGATAGACTTTGAAGTTAAAAAGCTTAAATTTCCAGTTAGGCAGTTCAAACACATATATTAAATGAGCATTATGTGAGTTCTCCCAGTAAATTCTAATCAGAACTGGAAACTCAACTTTAACATATTCAGCGTGCTTCAGTTACTGTGTTTCAAATTTGGGAGAAGTTCATTTCTGTTTGCTTCATTTAATGAAGCTGTTTTGATTAAATAAGAATAAAAATGATAGCTAGTTCCAGAAGTTATGTTTTAGCTCATTTTTTCCAAATGAAATAAAGAGGAAAAAATTTAATAACCACATGATTTTGGTTTTTTTCAACAGCTGTACTGTTTCGGTTAGAAATGATAGATTATTTTAAAAAAACATGCTGTGGGATTGTGAAAAGTTAAACTTGAAGATTCCCTGATTTAGCTGTTGGATTTGCAGCTGAATGTTCTTAATGGCCCTGATAAAGAACTAATTTCCCTGATGTCCTGGTGGAGGAATTCCAGAGGGTGTGAATTGCCTTCCCAAAGGAATGTTTCCTGGGCAGTTGCTAAAGAAATCAAGTTCAGTAGCAGAAATGGAACATTGTGCAAATAAATAGTATGTATTTGCAAAATATTTTTGTTCCAGATGATGGAAAAGGAGTGCTAAAGATGCTGTGCATTGAGTGATACCCCGGCAGTGTTTGTAATTGATACTCCTGTTGACTAAACTTTCAGCCATGACTTGACTAAAATTGGCTTTTGCTGGAGCCTCCAGAAGGTTTCTTGTAAAGCGATGATCGTGCTTGGGCGTTTAATCTCAGCATTTGACCACCTAAAGCTGTGTTTGTTTCTTAATCTGTTTAAAAGGGGAAAAAAGAAAACAGCAGAGCCCTCTACTCTGCTTTGATTCTACTCACAGCTTTCTTTAATGAGGAAAATCTGTTTGTTACCTCATGCTGTTGAGACCCTGAAAGTAGAAGTAAACCTGACCCAAAACCTCAGTTATTTTGGGGCTAAATTTTCATTGTTAGGGCAAGTGTGGGAATATCTTACTCAGAAGAATGTGAGTAAAGGCTTCAAAAGATGTTGCAGGGGTAGTGAAATGCCAAGTGTCAGTCTGTTACTAAATCATTATCTGCCTAAGCTACCCGTGGAGCTCTGACTAGAAAATAAAAATGACATGTATGTAATACTTTTCTTTCCTCTTAAAATTAATGTTTTCGTAAAAGCAGAAAGCACTCCAGTCAATACGAATTTTGCATCCCAAACACAGTTATGGGTTTGCAGCTTGGAGGATGTGCACAGTGGAAGTGCCTTGTGTTAGGGGTTACTGAAGTTTGTCAGTGCTGTTGTCACAGTTCTGTCCCCAGCTGCTGACACAGAGCTGTGCTGGCAAAGCCTCTCCTGCCTACACACCTACCTTAGAATCTCTTTGGCAATGTAACTTCTTTGATTGAAGAAGCTGACTTTGAATTTGATTGAACTTTCCAAGTCTTTTTGCCCCCTGAGATGAAGGTTATGAGTGCAGCTTCACTGAGAGCTCACTGCACAGGGTGGTGCTCACCTGCCCCACCCTGCCAACAGCACAGACAGGTAAAAGTACAGTTTTGCAGATCTCATTACACCAATGTGAGGCACTTGTGCCAGCATGGCTCTGTTGATTAGGGGTTCTGGCCCTTAATGTTCCTGACTTGTGTAATTGTGACAGGCAACAGCTGTAGTACTGATTGGATCTGTTATTAAATTAAATCAAATCTGTGTGTTTGCCAGATATCTGATGGGCCTGCTGCTAAAGTGCTTTGAGTATTTCTGTGAGAAATTGCTATTTAGCTGAATTTAACTGTGAGAACTTCAATCTGGCTCAAAGAAGCTCCTTTGCTGCTTGCTCAGAATAAAATGCCCGCTGTAATGCCTGAAGCTGTTCTCATTCTGTGCATGACCTACTCAGCAGTCCATCCCTTCCTCCCTTGACTGTTTAGGTTCTGTGTGCTGCAATCTGAAGTAAGAGGCTGTTAACCCAAAAGACATCAAAATAAACTTCAGTGTGTGTATTTGTTTTGCATAAACCAGGGAGCTGCTCTGTGTTTTTGCTTGGTGCAGTTCTGTTGTACTGTGGAGTCATTCATTGTCTTTGCTCTCTTAACTGATGCTGGGCCCGTGTGTGTGCTGCTAATCTGATAATCTGCTGCTGTGCACACACATTAAAATCCTCACTTCCAGGAGGTCCCACATTCCCTGCAAACATGCAGGACTGCTGTTCTGTGAGCACAGGTTTCCATCCTGTGAGGCACTGATCCTTCCATGAGGCTTATGTAAGGTAAGTGAGCAGCCTGACAGGAACCATGGAAAGCCTGATGGTGTTTTAGTTTCAGACACAGCAGAGAGGGTTTATAATGTGTGACTAAAGACATTTTAATTTGGAAAGGTTAATGTCTTTATTATTGCAATACAGAGACCAAGTGTGTGTATCTTGTTGTTAAGGGAAGCTATTTCTTCTTGCAATTAATCCATTTCCTTGTATTTTAAAAATTAAGCTGTTAAGTTGGTTTGCACTAAAGTTTATTTCAAAGTTAAACTCTTCACTATTTTCTACTTTTGAAAACTGTTGATCTTGTGAAATTTATAAATGTATTAAGTCTCATTTTTCATGAAGGAAAAATCTAGAAAGAGATAGAAAACTTGTTTCTGTGTCTTTAAAAATTTCAAAAAGGTAGTTAATGTTTGTTTACATTTTAAATCTCATTAGTTGATTGGTGTCAGCACTGTGTGTTGGTATGTGGTGTCATGTGAATGTGCACTTAATGGGCTGTCCTGTACCAAGGCAGGATGAGTGTTTATACCATGAACATTTGAAAGAGTTTTTCGGTGCCAAGATAAAAAAGGTGGAAAGTCTGCAGGCCACAAAGCTACATTGAAATGTCCTGAGTGAAGACCGGGGGGTAGCAGTGGGAGGTACTGAATAATTCATGGCCCACATCATTACACCTCAGTGTCTACAGTCCCTTCAAGGATTTCTTGTAAAAACATCAGGGAGATTGAGGAAGGGGGTCTCAACAGATGTGTAGAAATCTCTGGATTAATTTTTTCCTCATCTGCTCCCTCTGGTCATCTCACTGCATTGGTGTGCTCAGGTGTCCTTGGGGAGCTTTGCCCTCCTGTGGTGTGGTTACCATAAACACCCTTTCTTTCCACCACCTTCAAAGGGTGCAGATTCTTCATCCTCTGGTTCAACCATTTCTGTCTTGGGACAGCCTGATCTCCCAAACCAGTCAGTTCTTTTCCATTACTTTTGGCAGGAGCTCGATGGAGTTCTCCCCAGTACTGAAAAGTGAGCCTTTACAAGGAATAGAACCTCTCTGTAATGGGAGATGGGGAGGTGAGGGCAGGAGCAGCAGGTCTGAGTGCACTGAGGTGTGCTGTGAGACTGGACTGTAAGTGTCCATGGTGCCATCCCTGACACATTAACACCCTGCTCTGTATATCAGAGACTGAAATGCTGTCCTGATACTAAAAGCTACCTTAAAACTAGATCTTGGTGATATTTTGTCTTAATTTGGCTGTAAAAATCTCTTCCTACTGACTTAGAATAATTACTGCTTCCTGAGGTGTTTAAGAAGAGCACAGGTTTCTTAAATGAGTCTGGGTTGTTCCTGAGGAGCATGGCTGTGTTACTGCTCAGTCTACACGTTGCAAATGTAAAAACTTGTTAATTTTTAAAAAATGGGAATAACACATTGATGCTAGAAGAGGAAGAGATTAACTGCCACTTTTAAGTTGTTAGTATTGTGGGTAGAGGAGATGGTGCCTTTGTTTGTAATCTTGGAATTAATTTAGTTTTTAATGATAGCCAGCAAAGCACTTAGAGATAAGTGTTACAGGGGTTGTAGTGTTATTTTTCTTTAGTTTTTGTTATTTTAGGTCTAACTATAAGGATTGAAATACTGTGATTTTATGCAAACTTGATTTTTAGCATGATACTTCAAACATAAACTTCTGGCATAAAACTTACATATTTACCAGGAGTGTCTGGACTTTTGACCTTGAGCCACATCTTGGCTATAGCAATCAATTAGTGATACAGCAAATTACTTAGAGTGCAGGGGAGGAATTAGGGCCACAGTTTTCTTGTCTCACAATATCCAGACTTAAGCTTAGGACTGTGACCTCTCATTCTTCAGCTCTCATTGCCTCTTTGTCACAAGGTCCGTTTCACAACTGTTTGGAAGATGCTTCCCTTCGTTTGTAAGATATTTAAATTAGCGAGCAGTGCTTATTTTTTATATGGAATTAAAAGACTGGCTGTGCTGTGGAATCGGATTTTCTGTTGCTTTCCATGCCAGTAGAGTATCTGTCCTTGTATTTTTCATGGTTGAGCAGGTGGAGGGAACATCTCCAGGGCAGAACCTGTTCCTGCTGTACTTGAGGGTCACTGAATTGCACTTTTGTCCCTGGTCTCGCCGGAACTGCTTGTTCCTGTACAAAGTAGGTGGTGCCCTACTGGCATCCATAGGGCTGCTTTTGTAGTGCTTGTTGATGCAAGGGATTAATTTTGCTGCTGCTTAGCAGAAAGTGCAGGTTTCCTAGCTGTCATCTTTGCCAAAAAGAGATGCAGAATAATTTTCAATGGAATCAATCTTCTGAGTAGGAATGTATCAACTAAGCTATGCCAACATTTATTTGCATCAGAGATTAAATCCTTATATGAGTTTTGAGACTATTTTGGTTTTCCTCATGTGATTATATTTGCTGATCAGGAAGTTTTAACACTTAAAGGAGGTGATCATAGGCCAAGCCCAGGAACTCTTTTACAGGGAATAAAACGAGAAGATAGTGTAAATTTGGACTGAAGCCACTGTTATATAATTGTGAAGGATGTTTTCTGTCCTGTTTGTAACATTCTGCAGTTTCTTTGATATTTAAGAAACCTGACTGGGAAATCATTGTTTCAGGCAAGTACTTTGCATATCAAGCTAATTCTGAAGAAACGCATAGAAAAATATATCTAAAACACAGGTAGAAGTCATACTGACTGAAGCTGGTATCTTACATACTGGGACAGACTGGATTTCTATTAGGACATGGATATGAAATTGGTCACTGATGAATGATACCTGCTTTCAGAACCTAGCTGGTGTCAAATCATGCTTTGAATTTCTTTGCACATGCAAAGAGTCTGTCTTCTCACCAACCCTCACGTTCATAACCTTATACTGGCCATTGGAGTTGTTGAGACTTCCATCCTGTCCTTGTGGCATGGCCATTGCATTTCCATAATGGGTCTAAAACAATAACGAGTTTCAGTACAAAGACTTTAAAAATCTAAAAGATGTAAATGTTGTTTATAGCAAGTCTTTTACAGGATCAAATCGTCCTTCCATGGGTGTTTGTGTAGGGATAAGTACCTTGTGTGATCTTTCAAAATCACAGACATTGCTGTAGAGCTCTCAATGCAGTAGCAGATAAGAGAATGAATAGGTGTCAGGTATTAATCACTTGGGCTAAAGTGCAAGGGCTGGTGTAATCCCTAATGAGGTACCGGCTTTGGTGCAGATTACAGCAAATTGGTTGTGTTGAAGAGTGCTGACATCCAAGATTAGGGAATAAGACACAGCATATTTTGCTATCTGGATGTGAGGATGAGGAAATAAAGATCACTCGTCTTTCATAAACATTCCTCAATCACTGAATAAAATGCACATTAGGCTAAATCTTTAAGAATTTATCCTCAGTACTGATAGACCTTTTTGTACACAAGTCCCCAGATAAACAAGAAATGAAGTTACTTTTGGGGGGATGGGTGTAGTTCATGTTAAAGGTTTTATTACTGGGCTTCCTTGCAAGATCATTTTTTTAGAGTGAAGTCTCCCCAGTTACCTGAAGCAGGGAATTCTTGATGCAGTTAAAACAATCTGCTCCAGTAAAGACAAAACCTTAATGGCAGTCAGAGGACCCATTGAGCTTTTATTTCCTCTTCAGAGAAATGAGAAAAAATAAAAGTGGAAGTCCCAATCTGAATGAATATTTGTCATAATTTATTGAATCGTCCTTTATCTAGAAATACAAACACAAAAAGGTAGGCAAATGTTGGCGTTCTTGAAAAATTTTGCTCTGTCACCTCAGATATAGATGTTGTGTTGGGCGTCCTAAAAAGGGCTTGATGAAGTCAGGCACATTCAGGTGTCTTCACAGCCCATCCTGCCATGAATATCTCAGCTCTGTGTTACCGACAGAGATAATCTCCTTTTTCACCTGTGATTTCTGAGTGCTGGCTCACAATGGAAGGCAGTAGATAAGAGCGTGCTTCCATTGAGGTTTTGTTTGAATGTGAAAGGGAGATTACAAGTGGGTTTTTTGTTTGATTAGTGAAGGATGGTTGGAGATTAGATTTTTAATGTGTGTTGTAAGGTGTTGCAGTAGCAGGATTTGAAATTTGGGACTCTCTTTTCAGTCTCTCATTAAATTGTCTGCTGAGTCTGCTCTGGAATGTCTTCAGTTTGTTTATTGAAAACCTGCAAGAGTTTGCAGTAGTTGGAGAATCCATAGGGTGACTGAACGTGAGTGCTGGGCTCTCTGCTCTTGCAGTGTGGCAGCCCTGGGATTTCGGGTTTGTTACTGCTTGGGAATAGTTGACCAAATTGGAATTAAAAACTCGTGACAGCTCTGTGATTTTTCTAGGGTACAATACCTCTGTGCTTCCATTGCTTCTGGAATTTAAGTCCAGAATGAAATCAAGTGCGTAACATGTTTAGGAAAAACTGAAACATTTTACTTGAAAACTAAGGGGAGAGGAAAAAACTAAATAAATGTTTCTTTGATTGGACCTTTTTCTTGAGATACTGTGCATCAGCTTTATGCTCCACTTCCAGTGAAGTGACTGTTCTGTTTCACTGGAATGCTTATGCTACTGTAGCAACTCCTGATTTATATTTCTAAATTCATTTACAGTTGGTCTAAAAATCTTAGTCATTTTCCCCCTGGAGACTTCTTCTCACAGAAGCTGTAAACCTCAGCAGGAACCCGGCCTTTTGAATATATGTTAGCTTGCCTTTTTATCCCATCATTTATAGAGATTCTTGCCTGAGTTTTTTAAGAGGAACAAAATATCCTTTCTAATGTTCTTCAGAATATTATATAAAGTTACCTAACATAGATAGACAGGATGATGGGAATTGTCTACTGGAGGAAACACAATAATGTTCAGTTTCCAGCTGGAGCTTCCAATTTCAGAAATTTGATTAATATATTGTGTTAGGAGAAATAAGGAAAGTTATGGATGTTCAGCTGGTTTTAAACAAGATTGCCAGTTTGCTGCTTCTGTTGACATTTCTGTCAATATCTCAGCTGCAATTGAACGTCAAACTTGAGAACAAACAGAACAAAATGAACAAAAAGTTGCACTGAATCTGGAAGAGAGGTATTTGAAGATTCCAAAGTTGCCATATGTTGTAGTCAATATTTTTGCTGGCAGTTTGTAGAATATTTGCTTAGAAGTGTAAAGTATAACTGTGAGTTAAGGCTTCATCCTTTCGTGTTTTGATAGTACTTGATTTTTCAGCTTCTTTTTAGGCAATTAAGTTTAGCCTCTATTAAGCTGCAATTCTGCAAGAGCATGTTCATGTAAAGTAAGTTTGAAACTTCCTCTTTTTTTTTTATGAAAAATATTTCGAACCACATGGGAAAGAAAAAAGTGGAGATACTAAACAATAAAAGAAACAACCAGGCAATTTACAGCAAACATATGGGGTCTGTAACTTTAATGTTTTAAATGCACTGTATATTTATATCTCTCAAATTTGGAATTATTTTAAAATTGGAGTTCTGCAAAATCTTTTTTCCTGTAGGTATGGAGATAATATAAGTAATAGCATTTAGGTAATAGCAATAACAAATATCTACTAGAGCAAAAAGAGGAATGGTTCTGGCATAGAATCTTTGTTTTCAGGTATTACAGATGTTAGTGTTGTTCTCTGTTCCCTCAGAGCTGGAGCCTGTAGCTGTGCCCAGTGTAGCTGAGCTACTTGGTGGGCAGTTAGGGGCTCTGGAAAATGCACTTTGTGTTCAACCAGCTTTGTCTCCTAAGAGAGGATGCTGCTTCTGGGTTTGAATGTTGTGGTGATACGTGATTTTTATATCTTCAAACGTGATTTGAAGAGCAGGTTGCACACAGGGCCTTGAATGCCCAGGTGCAGCACTGTGAACGCAGCCCCGCAGACAGTTCCTTCTTCAGGGTCAATACCCAAACAGGAGGTACCTTCTCTACGTGCTAAAGGCTTAGTTTGTTTTTCATAGTTTAATACAGAGTTAAACAAGAAATGATGAGCTAATTTTCCCTTTAGGCATACAATTAAAAATTGCTTGATGTGTGATCAGCTGGAGATTATCAGCAGGGAGATTGAAAGGTTCTTACAGAACTACACTGTGGAAGGAGGCACTTTAAACTCAGTGACAGACTCCCAGGGATATAATCCCTGATTCAGACAACAGAGCAAAATACCTATTAGAGCAGATATTCAGGGCCATGAGATACAGCACCAGGCTCTTTATAATTACTGTGTTCTGTTCTGTTTTGCTGTTTAATTTTTCCTCCTGTTGAGTGGTAGTGGTTGACTGAGGCAAAGGATGTATGTAATCCTCTATAGAAAAGGTACAGGAGGAAAAAGAAATGCTGATGTGAGTCTTAGCTCTACACACCAATTAGTACGATTAATATTGCTTTTGATAATTTTGCTCTGCCACAGTCATGCAAATAATGAGATTTCTAGTTCATGAAATAAAGTGATCCACTGATGAAAATTGCATTTGGGGAAGGTTTTGTCTTTCATTCCTTATTTTTCAAGACTGTGACATTGAAGAACACCTGGAGATGATGATAGCTTAGAGAGTCAAAAGTGATTTTTGAAGAGCACAGATACTATAGGAGTTGGAGCTTCAGAGATTTTTTAAAAAAATTTAAAAAGGTATTATTTAAAAATCAAAGTTAGACTATGTATTGGCATATCTGTGAGGGATTATCTAACCTATTTTAGATTTTGTATGAAGTATTAATAACAGATTTTTATTCCTTTCAGAGAATTATTGTTTTAGTTACATCCTACACCTGCAGTGGCAGCTCCCCTGCAGCTTTAATTGCAGGGTGCTGACACACAGGGTCGTGTTCAGTTTCATTCTTTTGTCTTCCCTAATTTATGTCACAGTCCAGTTCACCCGGTCCAGCTGGTCCTCCTTTACCTCCCAAATTCTTGTCCAGTGTTTTTGTAGGCTGGCAGGCTACTTTGGGTTAATGCAGGCATTGCCTACAGATGATCAAAGGCAGATGCTCACAGCAGTGTCTCGTGGATTGAAATTTTGTATAAATCAGTAAATCTGCGGTGTTGTAAGCTGGGCCATGCTAATGGAGTTACAGCATTTCTGTATTTTCATTGACAGTCTGCACTTAGTAAATTCCACTCTCAGAGTGCTTTTAAATACTGCACGTGGACTAAATGCATTACAGTTTTATTGCTGTTCTGGAAATCTTAATTGAATCTAAATGAATTGATGAGAGTGCAGTCATCTTTTGTATTTCTTTCAAAGGTCTTGGCTGTTGGTAACCAGCGGGGGGTGATGTTGCTTAATTTTAACTTTTTTTTTCCAGTTCCAGTGTTTTTCTGAAAGTGCAAAACTGTCAAGACCAAATAATGGAATTTGCTTTGTAATGTAATAGAAGCAAAGCAATTCCAAATTCAGTTAAACAACAGTAAGATAAGTTAATAAATATATCTATGCCTTATTTTGTCCCTTTCTTTTCTTCCAGGAGCCAGCAGGAAAAAGAGGATTGATAGCATTTGGACCTGCTGACAGCTCAGAGATTCAGTGTGGCACTTGTGAGTCAGGAAATTCAGCATGTGCTGGCTGGAGGATGCTGAATGACTCTGATCCTGTGCTGCCCTCCTCTGGCTCAGCTCTTCGAACAGAAACCATTCGAGCCTCTGATGCTGTGTCAGGTAGAGGACATTGGAGAGCCTTCTTAGTTATTTACTGAAATTTATATCTCAGAATTTGGGTAACCTTTGCTTGTACGTTCAAACATTTCTTCATGTTGCAGAGTAAACAAAGATGAAACTTGAACTGTTTTGACTTGCTCCCTTAATTACATTGTGACCTTTTTGGTACAAATATTATTTTAGTGCTATTAAAAAAAAGTTAAAAATTTATTGTTAGTTTTTTTTTTTTTAATGGGGGAATTTAAAGGAATTTCATATTGGATTGAGACAGTTTGAGCTCTTTACCTGTGTACTGCAGGCCTAAATTCCCTTTTTATTCTGTCTGTAGTCTTAAAAGTAATCAGTTACTATTTAATGTTCTGACGTCTGCTGCTTTTCCAGTGACATTTATAGTATTCACAGTTTTAACTGAAGTGTTAATTTTTTCAACATATCTACGTAGATTTTTATGTTTCCATGGCATTGCCCCTTAACATTTCTGTTCCAGCAGTGTTAAATGTAACACTGAAAGCAGAGATTTGCAGAGGAGGGATTGTGTTAAGACAGAACAGTAATGGAAGTGATGCAGTATATGAAATAAGGAGGCATTTATTCCCGGGGAAGACTGGAAAACTGGGAAAAGCTTTCTGAAAGATGTCTTTGAAAATTTGTAGCTGTTAAAAACATCTGATTCTTCAGTGCTGTTACGTAGAAATTCTGCTCATGTTCCCTTTTGGCTTACCTTTGCAACTCCTCAGCCAGGGATACACATATCCAGAAACATCCTTGGGGAGAGTTGGGGTGTATTTGTTTTCAAATACTTTCTGTTTAGCCTGTTCTTTGAGGTGCAGTTACTACTGCACCTTCCAGTTCCCTGAGAGCAGTGTCATTGCAGTGGCTGCAGAGCAGTGTCTGTCCTTAGGAGCAGTTCCAGGGCATGTAGCTCAGTGGAAATATGTGAAATTAATACTTGTTCAAACCAGGTTATTCCCAAATTTGTCAAAATACACAGCCTACGTTTATTCCCGTCATTTGCTTCTGCATTATCATATAACAGAGTGTTCTAGTAAGCTGGAAAAGACTTCTGAGAAAACAGAGATTTGGTTGTCAGCATAGATTTTATTTTTTTCATGGTTGAGTCTGTGACAGTTGGAGGTTCTTGGCTGTGTCAGGGGGTTTTTTTGGGTCACTCTGGTAGATCACATCGGCTGAAAACATTTTTGTAAGTAATCATGTCAAGGACCAGCCTTTCTTATATTTCATTCTACACAAAAGGAGTGGAAGTGCTATAGAGGTTTTTCGCCAGACAAACCCCAGGGAGGAGGTTCATACCATGAAGGAGTTTTCTGTTTGGTTGTTTTTTTGAGAAATACCAGAAAATATCAGAAATTGTAAGGCTGCTCAATAAAATATGTCAGTACAGTATCCAAACCCACATGTTTGCTTAGTACTTTGAAGGAACATTTGTAGCTTGAAATACAAGTGCTTGTTACAATTAATACTGAGATCAAAGTATTGACTAATTACATTTTGTTTCTCTTCAGCATTTCAGAGTGGGGACAGTGTTGTCTTTACTATGGAACAAGCTGGAAACACAGTGCCATTAGAGTCTGAACATAATACTGACAACATGGAAAACAGTTCTCCTGGTAAGAATTCTTCCTTTGCTGTTAAAAATGTACTTATTGGTCCTTCATGTATGTATGTACATGTGTGTAAATTAGCTAAAATAACTCAAGAGCTTGTCACAGGAGCAGCTGGATTATGTTGTCACAGAGATTGATGATGTATTTAATTGCTACTGCTGTTGTATTACATTCACAAGAAAGTATTTTATCTGTTTTGAGGCTTATCATATGATGTAGAGATACACAGATGTCACAAAGAAAGTAACATGTTGAAAAAGGGTTTTAAGAAAACACATCATTCATCACCACCACTTACTAACTCTTCCCTTGTTTTAGCATCAGTGTTGGATGATAAAGGTGAGCAAAGCAATGAGGAGGAACAAAAGTCTGTCAAGCCAACAAGTAAAGAGTTCAGGAAAACCTGGGGGTTTCGTAGGACCACAATTGCCAAGAGAGAGGGTGCAGGAGATGCTGATGTGGACTCTGGTGAGCAGCAGCCTCAGCAGCAGCAAGGCATAAACCTCAGGAGGAGTGGACGGCAGCCAAAGCGCACAGAGAGAGTGGAAGAGTTCCTGACCACGGTGAGGCGCAGGGGGAGGAGGAGTGTTCCCACCACCCTGGAGGATTCCAGTGAAGCAGCCTCTGGGCCAGCCACAGATGCTGAAACTGCTTCTGAAGACAGCGTTGAGAGCACTCCAGATACAAAACCTGTCACTCGGAGGATCTGCACTAGGAGTTGCAAGGAGCAGAAAAGCCCTAAAAGCAGACCCACAAAAGAGGAGGAAGAAGAAGAAGAGGAGGAGGAAGAGGAAGATGCTACTTCAGATAGTGACAGCGATGGGTTAACACTAAAAGAACTGCAGAATCGGCTAAGAAAGAAACGTGTTGAGCAGAAACCTCAGCTGGTGTTGAAGGATGTGCAGAACCACCTGAGGAAAAGGAATTCAGAGCAAGATCCTGCCAAAACAGGTGATGTCACACCTGAAAAACAGGATGAGGCTGAGCTGCCTGTCAAACAGGAGCCTAAGATGGCAGATAGCACTGAGATTGCGAGTCAGGTGGTTGTCTCTGAGGAGGACACTGAAGATCTTGAGGCTCAGAAGGAGGAAAAGCCTGCCCTTAGTACAAAGGGAGCCTCAGATGAGGAACCTGAAGAACAGCCCAAAAGCAAACCTGAGTCTGAGATCTACGACCCAAATGCCCTGTACTGTATTTGTCGCCAGCCTCATAACAACAGGTAGGCAAAGGGCTCAGCTGCAGACACACTGTAAAGACTTGGATTTTTTCTGTGATGAAAAATTAAGCCAGTTGCTAGTGCTTACTTTTTGAATGAGCTTTTGAGTTTGTTGAATTTTGGTAGGGAGTTTATAACAAATACTTAAAAGGGGATAAACAAATACAGAAATAACCAGTGAGGCAGAACTGTGCACTGGGTGCTTTATTGGGGTGCTTAAGTTGTGTTGCTTGAAATATTCATTGAAGGTTACTTGTCTTTTCATTTCACAGTGTTTTACTGTTGCTTGGTGGCTTTTTTTTTTCCAGGTTTATGATTTGTTGTGATAGATGTGAGGAATGGTTTCATGGTGACTGCGTGGGTATTTCTGAGGCTCGAGGGCGATTGTTGGAGAGGAATGGTGAGGACTATATCTGTCCAAACTGCACCATTCTCCAGGGACAGGATGAGCCTGGTTCAGAACTAGACCAGCAGGAAGCTAAAGTGGAGCAAGGAAATGCAGATGGCACAGAATTCACAAGCATAGGAACGATTGAACAAAAATCAGTTGAGGACCAAGGAATCAAGGGTAGGATTGAAAAAGCTGCAAATCCAAGTGGAAAGAAAAAACTAAAGATATTTCAACCTGTAAGTATTTTAATCATTTTTATTTTTCATGTTTTACTGAGTACATGAAGACAATGACTTACGTGGCTATTGATGTGACTTGATTTTAAAGCTACTCATAAGCAGAACAGCCCACTGAACACTGCTGGTTAGCAGAAGTTCATCCATAGCTCTGTCAGTACAGGAATTAAAACTTAGTTTCGAGTGAGGGAATTAAAAGTTTTATATAGGTGTAGGAAATAGTCTATGCTATTCTGCCCTTTCTAAATAATGTTTTAAAAGTCAAACAGTGAGGTATTCTTTTAATAAAAATATTGTAATTCTGGACTGGTTTATATTATCTTTGAAAAAAACACAAACATTTTGGACATTTTTAATGGTAGTGAAACTTCTGTTTAACATTGACAAGTCTCTGTTGGAGTTAATTCCAGCTGTACTTCCAGTTAGCCTTTGAAATTCTGATTTTTGCCCTAATACTACTTTCAGTTATCAGCAAGTAGAGAATTTCTTTATATTGCCTTTTTAAATCTAAAAATGTATATTTTTAACTATTTCAAAATTCCAAAGAAGTTTAAGTTTTGTAGTATAAAGTTCTATACCCAATTGGAAAGGCATAGAAGCTTCTTCAGCTTAATGTACATGAATTAAAAAACCCAAGTGCTACAGTGGTTGTCTTTGTTCTGCCTGAAGTACTGCAGTATTGCCAGTGCCTTGGACATTTCTCTTTACATTTCAGAGCTGTCCATGGCAACACAGTGAGATTAATGTATAGATAAAACAGTTTGAACTGAATATATAAATATTTACTATTTTAAGATAAATATGTGGAAAACAGTATTGTCAAAAACATTTTCAAATACATTGGTACTTCCTTGTACACAGATTTTTGAGAGACCAGTGCAATTTAGTTGGCTCTGCTACTGAGTATCACCAAGTGTTCTTTATTTACTTCTCAGTTAAGTGTGTATATGATGGGAAAATTCCCAAATCCAGGTTTTATCAGGCTGCTGCAGATAAAGCTGTGTACTGACTCCTGATTGTGGGAAAGTCAGTCACACTATGCAAATAATATTAATTTAACTGGAAGTATTCTTGAAAAACTTACTTTTGTTAATTACAAATGGCAAGAGGTTGTTTAGAACTACAGTAGTTGTGAGTGTTTTGTATCACTTTTAGGAGTAATTTAGAAGGCAGACTAAAAGCATAATACCCAGAGGTGATATGCTGGAGCTTAAAGAGCTTTCAAGTATTTCTAGACTTCAACTTAATGTACTCTGTTTTCAAGAAATGTGCTATTTTCTGAATCATAACACTGGAAGAGGAAATGCTTCATCTGTAACACCTTGATCTAAATGGAGAGTGCTTTTTAATTAGAGGAAAATTGAGACTGCAGAGGCAAACCTATAAATGTGTAAGGAGTAGGAGGCTATGTGAAAGCTGTGTAAGTTGGAAACTTCTAAAATTAAAATAGGTAAAACCTCTACAGCAAGAATAATCTGTACACCTGAATATCTGAGTGCTTCCTCTTACATGTGTTCAGGGTTGAGGACAGCAGCTATTGGGGATGGTTTTGGAGACCTTGCTGTTGGAGAACCCAGCTGTGCATTATTAAAGACATTTCTCACACAATGTAGAGGATCATCAGTAAAGAGCATTTTGTGTACTTAAGGGATTTGAAAATTTAAGAAACCAGGCCTCCTTTATCACAGGACTAGCAGACCAACCACTTGAAAATGTAGCACATCCTGAAAAAAAAGTGTTAGAGGAGTGAAATTGTTACCTTTGTATGGGTTGTTTGTGTTGTGTCATGCACAGCTGCTGTTCTCACACTGGCAGTTGTGCAGGTCAGAGCTGCAGTCTGCACACAAGCTGTGTAAGCATTTCTCCACATTATAGGGGCTGTTCCTGCTGTTTCCTCTTTGAAGTCTGGACCTCACTGCATTTCTCTCTGTATTTAAAGGTAATTGAAGCTCCTGGTGCTTCCAAGTGCATTGGCCCTGGCTGTTTCAATGTGGCCCAGCCCGACTCTGTGTACTGCAGCAATGACTGCATCCTCAAACATGCTGCAGCCACCATGAAGATCCTGAGTTCTGGCAAAGATGCAAAACCAAAACCTAAAGAGAAGATCAAACCAAAATCTGAAAAGCCTGGTGTACCAAAACCTCAGCAGCAGGTAAGCTTGTGTTCGTGATCCAGAGCACTTGCCCTGGAGCACTCTGCATTATTTCTGTGCTCTCATTTTTGACTCAAATAGAACTGTCAAGTTCTGCATTGAAGAGAAGCTTTCTATTACTTTTTTGTTGTTGTTATTCTCTTGCCTTTTTCTATGGTAAGGACAATAAAATATTTTTGTGTCATTTTAAAAGAATCTTAATAATTGCCTCTAGATGGAGATAGTTCCTTGCAAGTGTCGTCTAGATGGCAACGACTTTTATTAAAGTACTATTTGAAATAATTGTCGTTTTAATTTTATTTTAAGTCAAATTAATTTTGCCTTCTTAAACTAAACTTCAAAGTATTGGATTTTGGAGTAATCAAATAATTTCAAATTATGGACTGTAAAAATAAGGAAATTACTATAGAAGAAACTGGTGTACATGTGTGTAATTCTCTCTGCTTGTTTGTGAAATGCAATCTATTTGCTAAATATTAGTAATCAAGCTACTTTTAATAATCCAGGTGGGCATCAAACCAGTTTCAAACCAAAAGAGACAGTTCCCTGAGAAAAGAGAGGTGAATGTGAAGAAGACTGTTGTGAGCACGGCCAAGACTGAGGCAAGCACCCAACAAGCTCCTCCTCGAGAGCCAGCGGCAGAACCCATCACACCGTCCTGGGCCAGTGATCATAATTACAATGCTGTAAAGCCTGAAAGGACTGCTGCCATTTCACCTGCACTGTTGTTCAAATGTATGTATGGCTTAGGGATATTCCTGAATAATCATATTTTCTTTGAATACCCATCCATTCTTGGCTCTGCGAAACTAGGGAGTTTAGGATTCGGGGGTTTTCTCTTACTACGGCACCAAGCTACTTTTCTGCACCTTCAAAGATTCACACACAGATACACACAAATGAGAGACACTTTTAGGAGTTTCATTTGTATCATATGACAGTGATTAAGAGCCTGTTGATCTACCCAGCTGATTTCTGGATGAAAACTACATGGTTAAGCTTGAAATCTTTCCCATAAAGACAGTGTCTGTTTCTAATCTAGAAGGTAAGTATTGATACATTCGTGTTAAGTTTTACAAAAAGGTTGTGCAGTGTGCACTGTGAATCAGCAATTGCCTGTACTAATTTCAATTGTATTTTTGTAATTCAGATTTGGCACCTGCCTCTCAGGTCTTGCATTTTCTGTGCCTGGTGCTGAGAGAGAAATCTTCAACGTGGTATCCAATGATACTTGACACCTCTGCAAATGGCTTTTAACTGTCAAGTATATTCCTGCTGCTTTTCTTCCTTACATTAAATAACTTAAGGACCATCCTTTATTTTTATGTTGGGGGGGAGGCAGAACTTATTACTTTTCTTTCTTTTCCCCTTTCTCTGTTCATATTCCACACATTATCCATACACACAAGAACACATTTCAGCTGGATGTTGGGCAGAGATACTGCCTTACCTATTTTTGCAGGTTTTGAGTAGCATCCTTGTAAGTCATGTAAAGGTAAGTAAATACTGCTTTGAAGCCTGAACAAGTCTTTCTGCTTATGACATTTTTTGATTGACTCCATTTAAGTGGTTCTGTACCACAGTTATGGAACTTGAGATGAAATCTGACATTTCAGTTACAAACCAAGTGACCTTGTGTTTACTCCTTTGAAGAGTAATGGATTCAGAAATTCAGTTCTCACAGCTTTTGTAACCACACTTCAGCCAATTTACATTGTATTTTGATAAGTAAACCTAATTATTGGACACTTACATGTAAAGTAACTGATAACTTTATAAATAATATTTAGAATGGGATTTTCTAGTTAGAATTTTTAAACACTGAGGGAACACCTAAAACGCTGTTGATGAACATAGCACATACCAGGTATATTTTAGTGGTCTTTACCCACATCAAGTTAAATGGTTGTAATTTTTCTGTGTTTGCTGCATATTAGGCCCTTTACCTTTTGTGCAGTAAACTCCCATAAGGTCTATATTTTAATTAACTTCCATTAAGATTCTTTTAAAAAAAATTTAGCATTTTTGTCAGAAACAGTAGTGTTTTAAACATAAATTAGTGGAAAGACATAAACAGACATAAAAGACATATAAGGACTTACTTTATGTCAGATTTTTCTGACTCTGACAGTTACAGATGCCCATAGAACCATTTCACTTAAAATGTCCTTGTTCCTGTAGGATTTGTTTTTTTCCTAGGAGACAGGAGTAGAGGTTTTGAGGCAGAAAGTTTGAGGATTTTTTAAATGGAGTTTGCTCCTAAGATTTACCACACTGTAGGTTTTACAGACTTAACCACTTCCAGTAGAAAACTGGCTTCCAGCAGCTAAATAGTGAAATTGCTTCCATAAGATTTTAAATTCCAGACTTTAGCAACAAATAGAGAACATCTTAGTTCGTGTGATGAAGAACTCTCATATCAAATATAAGGAAGAACTTCAGATTTTTTTTTTAAGGTAAGTTGCCATGATGTGTGGGACCTCTGCCGTTCCTAAATGCCTAGACAAATTGTTTGTGTATTTGTGAAAAAATGTCCTGCTTTTCAATGGATAGGTCTGAGCTGTAATCTTCCTGAGAAGCTGCCAATGCAGCATTTGTAAAAATACTCTACCAGATTTTATTTCTTTGAGAAAAAATTTATATGCTGTTCAAAACCTAAAAGTTATAGCATATGGGGAATTCATGAGAGTGATCTCACTTCACATATCTAAGAGTGAGAAGTCTCTTAAGTCTGAGCTAGTCTGTCAAGGAAAACATGTTTATTGGACCAAATGTAATCTGGTTTAGATACAAATCTTAAAACCAAGCTACTCTCAGTTTAGAAATGTGCATTTCTGAACATTGATTATGAAGCACTTGTAGTCCAGAAGAGGCAAAGGACTTCCAAATGCAGTGTTTCAGAATGCTGCCCATGTTCTTCCAGAGCTTCCAGCCATGTTCACCAAATCCTTGTTTGCAGC
Organism: Pycnonotus jocosus; assembly: GCA_013400435.1. Lineage (NCBI taxonomy): Eukaryota > Metazoa > Chordata > Aves > Passeriformes > Pycnonotidae > Pycnonotus > Pycnonotus jocosus. The sequence continues at coordinate 565,879 of VWYP01015977.1, read as the reverse complement.
TTCAGCGCAGGAGGCCTTTTAGGAATTAAGAAAACATAACCAGCTTAACAGAATCACTAATACTCTGTACATCAGACAGTTTATAATTTCAAACATGGACTTATTCTATAAATTTACTCTGTACTTGTGAGTTACAAGATTTTGTTGTTATTACATGTGATACTTGTTTTGTTAAGTAGTACCAAGAAAATCAAATCACTTTTAAAGATGTGTACTGGGTGGTAGGAGCATATCATGTATTTGAATCTAAGCCTACCATCAGGGCCCTTCTCCCAACCTGTTCTGGGGATATTTGGTGTTACTGCTGTGCAGTTCTACAGAACAGTAATATTTTTTTCCTTCTGTTACCCCATTAGTTTGTTTCTTCACTTCCTAACTTTCCTATGTCTTTTGGGGAGATGAGTTAGGACTGTACTTGGAAGTGACTTTGTACACCAGAATCTGGTGCCTGAAAAGTGACACTGTCTTCCATCTTTCTGTGCCCAGTGAAAATGATCCTTTTGATTAATTTAAAAACTAGAGTGGGAAATACATTGATTTCATAAATGAATATTAAGTACAAGTACTTCCAAAGTTTCAGACAGCATTTGAAGTACACATATAAAAGGAAATTTGGTCTGAGTCACATTCCCTTTCAGAGGAGTTGTTTTTACTTTTGTTAGGAAAATTGGTATTAATTTAATATGCAGTGCTCAGCTTTTATATTGCATTTCAGAAGTCATCCTGGCTTTCAAATTCATACAAGTATGTGGATTGTTGAGATTTATGAACATTGTTCAGAGATCCATGTTACAACAGCAACAATTGTAAGAGATTTTTTTCTATATTTTTGCTATTAATTGTCAAGCAGAAGTCAGCAGCAAATGCAGTTTTAAAATAGAAAATGAATCCCAAAGGAGGGGAAGAGGGGGTAAGCATTTGCAGTATCCCAGTTTTTAAACTACCCAGTCCTAAGTATGCTAAGTATTAATTAGTGCTTCAAAGCTTTGAAGTTCACCTGATTTATTAGACTTAAATGCACAAAGCGATAATTTACTCAACTCAGGTGTTAAAATGGCTTGCATACCTTGCCTGCTTTTACTGAGAATAGCAACTAAGCATACAGGAGAGTGAGGAGGGCTTATTAGATAAAAGCTCAAAAGGAAGCATTAATTTGTTGTTCTTGTGGGATAACTTCAGATTTAAAAGTACTTGTCACACCAAATCACTAAATTTTTGTTTACATTAACTGCAGACAGAGGGAGTGTGAATTTATAGCAAATTATGGTCATATCTTATTTGGTACCAGTATTTCACTAAAGTTCTTGATGAGTGGGGTTTAGAAGGGGGAATGTTTCCTTCAGAGAAAATGTCAGTGTTTGTGGTCCTGTTCCTGCTTCTCAGCAGAGAATTACGAAGAGAGAACGCTGCCACCTCCTGGAAGTGGGAGCCCTGGCTCTGGTGATACAAGTTTCCTTTTGTTACCTCTTTTCAGATTTTTTTTAATCTCTTCTACAGCTGGACTTTTCTGCACTCAAGGGCAATTCACAAAGGAATGAATGTGCTTGTGTAGTTAAAGGTCTTGGGCTGTTCCTGTACACCTCTAACAAAATAAGGAGACTTTGGGAATGGAACACAGGGATAGTGGGATGCCCCCACAGCACAACTGCTGTGTGTATCAAAATGGCAGGATTATAGCATGCATAATTTATGTGTGCATTTCCTTGTGTCTTGATTTTTTTTTTCTTTATGTAATAACAGCATGAAGACAGGAAAGAAAGAAAATAAACCACTCTACAGAGAGCAGGGGGAATACAGAGTGCACTAAAAACAGGATTTGTAGCTCAGAAAGTTATAGTGGTGTAGGGAGCTGGAAGTACTGATATGAAGACTAAAAGATAAGGTCTTGTCTACCCACAGGCTGGTGTCAGTTTAATGCTGCTTTTCAGGCATGATTGTACCAGCTGAAGTTGTGACTGTTGAGTGCAGTGGATATGGATATACTGCTATTGGTTTAGCCTAACTTAAAATATATTTTACCTAAACTTTGCTTCTTAAGCTATAGGTATGTTTGCCTGCAACGACTCATTGTAGGTAAACTGGATTCCTTTGGGTGTGAATGCTTCCCCACAGGAAAAACTAGGCTGTGCCAGGTTCTATACTGTCAAAACTGAACTACTGCTGGCATCTGAATTGACTCCTAGAACACCAAGGTGTCTTGCTTAATGCTGTGTTCTGCAATGTAGGCCCACCCTGAGAGGCAGTAAGTATTGAGTAGTACCAGGGAAATGAAAAGAATTACTGATTTTGGTACTGGCCGCTTTCTGGGACACCTGGCTGCAGCGTTTGTAGGTCTGGCCTAAACGTTTGAACTGGAGTAGTTTTTGGAAAAGCTGCTTACAGACCAGTAGTGATCAGCATACCCAAGATGAGTCTGCCAGATCTTCTGAGAAATTCACCTTGGAGACCTGGCTTTGGGAGAGTTGTACAGGAGTAGAACCTGGCAGCTCCAGTGCTGAACTCCTGTCATGAGACTGGCAGGGACTCTGCTGGCCTGGAGCTTGCACAAGACCTGAGCCCTGCCTGTGGAGGGAGGCAGACCATAGTGGTGCTGAAGCCAACATCCCCAGCCAGTTAAAAGGAGCAATGGGATCCTTGGGGAGCCATTTTCATCTCCTGCCTGTGATCTACTGGAGCTCCCCTTCTCTGCTCTGCAAGGTATGTCACATGTGCCCCGTGGCTGGCAGCCACATGGAGATTTTTGCCATCTCAAGTTAGGAAGGCTGGTCCCTGCTCCTGGCATGTGCCTCAAACACCCAGCATGCCTGAGGCACTCGGAGACAGCAGGACAGTGCTCCTGCCATCAGGGGTGCTTGGATCCAGTGTGAGAACCATTGCTGAGGGAAGGGTCGGGGGGCAGAAACCTGGTACAGCTTCCAGAGCCACTGTGCATATGAGGGTGGTTTATCTCATCAACACTGAAAGTGATGAAAAGATTGATTAAAAACACTCACCACCCTCTTGCTGTTTTGCTTTCTTTTACTAATTTTACTTCAGTTGTTGGAACTTGCTCACTTGACTGCAGAGCCAGTGAAAAAGTTCTAATCCCCAAATAAAAGGGATTTTTTTTTTGAGGTGATCACTTGCACTTTGAGTCACGTTCGCTGCTGATTCACTGTGTCTGATCTGTGCTGAACTTGGAATCCGAAGATGGCCTGTCCCTGCAAGGAGTGACGATCCCAATCCGTGAACAGTCTGGAGAATAAGAAGCCCTTTTTTTTTGTCTCAGATAGTGCACCTTTCCCTCAGGAGGGGGGTAGGAGTAAAGATGCAGTTGTCTAATGTAGATCAGATAGATCACTACAGTATCATGTAGATTAAAATAAAGCTCGTGTGTCAAAACTACAGATGTGCATCAGCACAGATCTGTAGGTTAGCCTGAGCACAAATCACTGCAGAAAAGGCAGGCCCTTGTCTCTTGAGTCTCCTGAATTAACTTCAGAGACAGGTTTACTTTGTGTGCCTGAATGTAGAGGCTTGGCACACAGGCAGCTTAACTGCAATGCAGATCAGAATAAAGAGCAGCAGTGGGGAGGCAACACATGCCAGACTAGTGTTCAATAAAGCTTAGTTTGGTCTTGAAAGTGGAAGGAGGTGGGGCAGGTAACAGTAAAAACTAACACTGAAACCGATTTAAGAGCAGTTCAACACGTCTGAATTAGAGCTAGCACTGAGTTAACGTTGAGGGAAGTGACAAAAAGCCCTGCAGAAGCAAGTGTGAGGAGGGAGCAGTGGAACGGGCTCGGAGCTGCAGCGGTCCCAGAGCTCCGCATCTGCACAGCCGCGGGCAGCGGTGCTTGGTGCCACCAGAGGGGGCTTCGGGGCACCCGGCGGCGCCGAGCAGTGCCCGAGGCACAGGTGTCAGGCGGCCCCAGCACGGCACTGGGCACAGCTGGCTCGGAACCGGTAAGTAGCTTCCCGTTGTGGAGTGCTTCAGGACTGACAGCTAAAGCACCTGCTCACTCGTGTCTTTTACTCAGTTTTTTCAGCTCCAAAAGGTTTCACCTCGGAACAACTCATGGATTAGAGTTCAGTAGTGGCCACTGCATTGGGGCAGGGAGGGTTGGTTAAATTCTGCTCTGTTCAGGTTGTTCCTGTCACAAGTCACATAGGGGTTATGGCACGGCTGTATCATAAAACTCCTCTTGGGACATGGGCTGAGTGGCAGTGGGAAACTGCTGAACCGTGCCAGTTCTCAGGTTGGGAAATCCTGCCTGTCCTCTGCTTCAGCAATTTTCCAGAGGGGAAATGAAGTTGTTAAATCTTCAGCTACTGGCAAAGAGGGATGAGGTGTTTCCCTCATGGGCCAGAAGCCTGTGCTGCCCTGGCCTTGCCCCTGCTCGGAGCGGAGAAGCTGCAGCACGCTGGGACGGCCACCACAGCCACCTGCGGCTGAGCCCGAGGAGTCGCAGGACCGTGCACGACTTTAAGGCTGGGGGCACTGCCCCAGTCTTGTGTGACGCCCAAAACGCTGGCAGGGCAGCTCCTGCACAGGTGACTGGCTCTGCTGGGCTGTGCACACCTGTGTTCCTGTCAGCTGGTGGAAGGGCTGGTGTTGGTGCCTCTGGAGATCAGCTCTCGTTACAGTATGGAATTGCTCAGCTCTGCCCAGCCTTTACACTGGCTGTGTAAATACTTTCTAACAGGTATTAATGGGTTTATCACAACTGCAGTGCTGCAGCACTGTGGATTTTCTTCCCTCTAAAGGCATATAAACCTGTCTTTAAGAGTAGTAAAAGTGATGCAGTTTTGAACAGGTGGATCACAAGCGGCTGTTTTCTGCTTAGATTGCATAATTAATTTTGTGGAACTTTCCAGATTTATTGTTAAATGAAAATGTTAATTACCAGCTCTTTTACTGTTGGTGCTACAGAAGTTCATATACCATACATAAGACTGAAAGTTACGGCATTTTGGTTTTTCCCTAAAACTCTCTATTGTAGTGAGAGAGAAGTCTGAAAAAGAGCAGTAAAATCCAGACAGGCTTGGGCTGCCTCTGTGCTGGGCAGTGTCTCCCTTCAAGTGCTGGGTTCCTGACGTCCTGCTCCCTTGGGCCTGCGCTCCCACTGCAGAAAGTTCTGTGCAAGCTGGACACAACACAGCCATCAGCTCCTCTCACACTGCCTGGAGGAATTTCATCTTGGGGAAAAAAAGGAGATTAATGTAGTTGGAAGGGAACATGGGGGAAATGTTAAGATATTAGACACCAGAGACAGTAGTGCTGGTGTATGAACGGCCTTATGCCAAAATCTTAATTCTGTGGAGAAAATTACAGTACTGTACGTGGCTGCAAGATGAACGGAACAGAAGTGTTTTAATGTCCTCTAAGAGGAGCTGTAATGCTTTTTTAAATTTAGAAAACCACCAAAAAACAGCTTTACTGGAGTCTGCGAAATGAGCTCTTCAGGTGTAGCAGCCTGTGGTTTATCTCTGCAGCATGTAGAAGTTTTAACATCAACTAGAGCCAAAAATTAAAGTTCTTTTGATGAGCTGTGATTTGAATAATTTTAAAACTATACAGAGAAAAAGAATAGCACATTTATTCTGGTTATTTAAAAATTGAAAAAAGTAGGTAATAGTTACAGCAAAACAGCTCATCACAAATGAGATAATTTATATAGAAATTGGGATTAGTTTTTGAAGTGGGTTTCAAAAGCTGTTACTCCAAAGAAGAATTGGGTGGAGAGGAAAAGGGGAAAGAGCCAGAATAGACTTAAATGCTATAGAGAAACACTTTGAAGATTGGAGAAGAAACAAAGTTTGCTTTGGATGATGCACATGCTGGTGGTGTAAAACCCAACCTCGGGATGAGAGACTGGGATACAAGTACAGCCTGCAAATCCTTCATGCAAAGTTAACAGCCCTACACTGTGGAAATCCTGCTTAAATTGGGCCTTCACGATGGCCTGGCAGTGCTGAGCCACCACATTGAGGTTCACAAGTACCTGAAGCCATCAGGTTCACCTGTCCCAGCAGATGCTCTGGCAGTTCTATGGCTGTGTGTTGTAGTGTCAAGTGTAACTGCACGGGGAGTTTCCTCGGGGGAGGGGGTTCTGTGTCTGTCAACACCTGGTGGGAGAGATTCTAGTTCTGTCTGTAGTGAGCACACCAAGTAATGCTGTTTGTTAAGCCTGGGAGGAAAGGATGGTTTTCTGCCAGAGGATTTGTTTGGTTTCACCCTGGGAATGCATTGGCTCATTAGTTGCAGCTGCACCTCGGTCTCTTTAGCCCACACCTCCCTCCAGTCAGTAAGGATCCTGTTCCTGTCCTAACAAGTGGCCCACAGGACAAAATGGGGCAATTAAGAATTACTGTTATCTTAAATTGTGTTTCTGACATCAAGCCAGGGAGGTTCACCTGGGTGTTAAAAGTGCTGAATGAAGAACCACCAAATGCCTTAATCTAAACTACCGATGGTGGAACTCCATGTTAATCTCTCAGATGGAATAGGCTGATGTTCAATGCTTGTCTCATCCTTTTATTTTAAGCTTGGTTTAGGGCATTATTATAGATCCCCTGGAGCTACTGATGAAAAGGCCCAAACCCCCTATGGTAGAAAACAGTGGCCAGTGTGTGCAATAGAATTGGCTGTACCTTCTTCTCATGCTGCACATAGACTGCACAGCCAAGCCCTTGGAAATCATGGGCTGAGAGAATACCTGGTCCATGATCTGTTTTATGTGAACAGAGCAGCTCTGGCATCTGTTCATAAGTAAAACTCCACGTATGTTGGCATACTGCTCTCAGAAAAGAGTACATATTGCTGTTAGTACTTCCAAACATACACCTGCCATGTTCCCATACCTGTCAGGAGATGCTGTCAGCTTTGGGGTGTGCTCATGTTGTGGATAGATCAATAGGAGAGTGAGCTGCTACCCCAAGAGACAGACAGTGCTACTCCTTCCCCACTGTGCACTGGGTGTTCCTGGGCACCGGATCTAAGACCTGTGTAATGCACAGTGAGTTACTTCAGCTGAATTGTGGGGCACCACATTGACACTGAAACCCAAAACCTGACAGGATAAAAATTCTGATTTCTCATTGTCAAAACAGGATAAATGGGGTGGGGTTTTTTAGATTAGCTTCATGTACAGCTGTCACAGGTTATTTTTACAGAGGATCTAAGTATTCTGGATTCTTTATCAAAACCTGCACACGCTTGATAGGACAGTGTCAGTTTGAACAGGACCTTGGTAATTCTGGAGAACTGAAAGAGTCACTTATGGCTGAGTTAGTACATAGAACATCTGTACCATCCATGGCTGATCAACAAGTCCTGCTCGGGAGACACTTGAAATTGGTGTGAAATACCATTGTAGCTTGAAACTGTCAGGTGTGCATGATACTTGGGAGCTATTTGTGTGTTTTCTGTTGGCTAAAGAAGCATAACATTACACACCTTTCGAATAGTCATGGTGTCAGCTGGCAGGTTAAAGGATGCCTCTGAGTGTCTTTGGACATTACAGACTCTACTGACCTTCAGCCCCAGGAATGTCAATCTAGCTTTGTACTAGTAGCTTTTATTTATTTATTAGTTTATTTTACAAGTCTTTATTCTTACTGTGTTAGAGCTGTTTGTAAGAGAAAGGTGTTTGTTGTGGGTAGAGTTCTTATGCATGCACAACATCTGACAGACACAAAACATCTTGGTTCTGCTCTTTTTGGTTCTATCAATGTAGTTTTTGTTAACTACTTTGAACTAATCATTAAATAGATAGTGGTTAGAGGATTAAGAATAAATTTACAGTCATATTTCTGCTGTAACCACAAAGAACTAAATGTCTTGGTACTGAGGATTGAATTTTACTGTCACCAGTTTGCAAGCCAAGCTGTTCTGTCCTGCCTTGCAATGGCAGGCCACAGAGTGTGCTGCTGTCCTGCCTGCCTGAAAAGGTATCATTCTGTGCAGAAGATCAAATAAACCAGCTGAAGGAGAATGGGAGTAATTGCTACAGTGTTATCAGTGCACATGTTTTAGATATTTGCCATCTCTCTGTTCAAGACTGACCTCAAAATAGGTTGGCTGATTACCTCTCGGGTTGTGTGGATCCTGCTTGACCAAATCAACCCTATCAGCAATAGTTCCTTATCCCCTTCCTCACTCCTGGAATTGCCTGAGACCTCTTGACAACCAGAATAGTGTTAGGGGAGACATAGGCAGAGACAGGATGGGTCACACAAAAGGTGTCCCTCACTCAGTCAGACAGGAGTCAAGGCCAGACTAGGGAAAACTCTGGGAGTATTGTGAGGTTAATAATTGCATTTCATTTATGGCAAAATCATCACAGCCTATGAAAATGATTTAATTGACTTTTACAGTGGGTTTTGTTTTACAATTCAAGTAGTTAAATCTAGCTCAGAAAAAATCCTCAGTTGTGAAATACTTCTAGGAAGAAAACTGGGGACAAAGATACAGTGTCTTTCAATCTTCTGGCTTCTTGTGTTCCAGCAGAAGTTGAGCATACACCCTTGCACTTCACCTTACAAAAGGTCAATTCCTGTGGTGTTTCTTGGCTCATCTCCCACCGATGTCAATGGGAGCTGCCAGCACCGAGGGCCGGTTACAGGGAGGGGAGTGAGGAGGGGCATTGCTGGAAGTGCGTGCTGCTTCCAGGGAAGTGCTGATCTCCACTAGGCATGCAGAAACTTGCAAGGCCATTTCTTTGTGAAATAAGGGAGTATCATTTGGCCCTTAAGAATTCCATATGTTCTGCAATTTGAGGGATATTTACATTGGGAATTTGTGCTGATGTTTGGGGTGTTTTGAACCAGACTGCCCCAGGAGGGCTTGGTCCCTATCACCTCCATCTCACAGTTTAGGCCTTTTCCGGTGATTTCTGCTTTTATCGGAGCAGACCTAGAAGGTGAAGAGGAACCAGTTGGTCCTTGGTAAAGTTACTGGAACTCCCAGATGTTTCCCAGGAAGTGTCCTGCACATTGCACCTAATCTGTGTGGGCTGATACATCTACATCTTGTCTTCAGCAAGGTTTGAAATAACTCTATCTTAGGAGTTGTTTTTTAGTAGTTTCTCTCAGAACCCATCCTCATTTGAGCTCTCAAGATCTATGTGTTGGTGTTTGCCCACTGTAACTTTGATGTAAATGATGTTCTGTTGGAGGGGCATGTGTTTGGTTGGGGTTTGTCTGTTTTTGCTGGGTTGAATTGTTCTGTCAGTGCCAGAAGGTGGTACAGATGAAATGCAATTTAAAAACCTATTTCCTTTTAAATTCCTGTGCAAGTTTATCTTTTACTGGTATGAAAATTGGAGCTTTTGCTTAGACTTGGTAATTTATTTTTTTTTGTATGTGATGTGTGTCAATTATTGTAAGATTAGAATTTTAAATGGAAAACTGAGTATTATGAATGGAATAGTTTGAGGTTGATGAGAATTAGATGGCTACAGCCTGAGCAGTAGTGTTAATATTTAAATATTATTTAAATCTAGATTTATCTAGGAACTGAATAGGTTTATTAAACTTCAGTGATATTCAACTTAGGGTAATACTAGTACAATTTCAAATTCATGGACTTTGTTGTCAGGTCAACCTCTGTGATTAGCTGATTCTGTAAAGTGCTGTCAGACTTTTTCTGTTTCAATGCAAAATGTGGAGTGTATTGCATTATTTTTATTTTTTATATGTGTAAGAATCTGGGTTGATTTTGAAGCTTAACCATGAAATCCCACTCAGGAATCTTTGAAGGTGGTGCCTTTTCCCCCCTCAATTTTTCTTATGCACAAAATTTTCAACAAACAAACAACTCATCCACAGCATGATTTTAAAAATCACTTTTAACAAGGCAAGTCAGAATAAACACCTTAAACTGCTTGTATTCACTGGAGATGGTATTTCACAGACTTTTCTTTATAGATTGGTATTTGGTCTTTGCGAATACAAAGTTGTAAAGTTAAGCCTTTAATACTGTATTTTCCTCTTTCTTTTAACAGCTCAAAGGGAAGAGAAAAGGAACGAAGATCGAGCAGAGTCCACATCAGCACCGAAGAAGGCTGTGGTATCTATCACCGAGAAACAGTCCTCTTCTCTCACCAAAAATCTGCCTTCAAAGAAGTCCCCATCCTATTCCAACATGTCACTGACTAAACCACCATTGAAACCTGCTGGAAGTTTCAAAGGTGTCATTCCCAAGAAACCTTGGCCTTCATCAGGCAGTGTTCCTTCCAAACAGTCACCTCTCTCTCATGGCTCATCAGTTGCCAAGAAAGCACCTCCGTCTTCCAGTTTGAGTGGAGGACTCAAAAAGCCTTCGCCGTCTTCCATGTCAGCTGCAGCTGGAAGCAGTCAAGCAAAAGCTTCAGCCAGTCCTGCCCAGTCACAGCCCAACTCTCAGATTCGACAGAATATTCGACGATCCCTGAAAGAAATTTTATGGAAGAGGTGGGAATTCAAAACAATTTATATAGGGAGCTACACCTAGAAGTAGCATGCAGAGTCTAGTTTGATAAGGAATTTTGAGGGATTTAATTTATGCAATGAATTACTGCAAGTGCAATCAGGTTTCTATTTGAAATAAAAATTCCTGATAGAAAATAAATGTGCATGTGATAAAGGCTTTATAAAAAGAAGCCTCACTATTCCATTTACATTGGGACAATTACAGTTGAAGGATTAAATCACAGAATAGAAGCTTTCATGCTGTAGATGCTCTGAATTTTAAAGTCCAGAGATGGCAGCGTTGGAGATGTAGAGTTATAGGGAACATGGTACAGGAAATATCATAGTGAAAGATTTAAGCTCACTGAAGGAGAGATTCCCATCTGTCCCACCATGAAAATCAACAAGAAGAACTTCTTGTTAACGGGCAACTATCATTTAGGACAGGAAAAAATAGCAGAGAAAAAAATGCAGATTTTCCCACAATAATTACTAGAGATAATGCCAACCATAAGGACTTGCCATAGAGCACTGCCCTCTGGTATTGTCTCTGAAAAGGAAATCCTGGTCTGAGTGGGGAATCAAGGACTGAAACTCAAGTGCTTGGGCTCCCTGTGTCACTCCTGGCAGAGAAACTCCTGGTGGCAGTGGCAGTCTCCCAAAGCCATGTCATCCATGGCCATCTGTGGGCAGTTATTAAAGTTTGCCAGAGTTCAACATCCTGCAATAGACTTTAGCTTTGAGGTTTCATTTAAAGGGGTCTCGAGCCTTTCCTGGGTGAGGAGCAGCCAAGGTCAGCTCTGAAAAAATTATTTTTTGTGACTGTACCTGACCATTCACCCTTGACCTAACCACCCATTCCTGTTCTTGTTTGCAACAGAGTCAATGACAGTGATGACCTGGTCATGACAGAGAGTGAAGTAGGGAAAGTGGCTCTCAACATTGAGAAGGAGATGTTTAATTTGTTCCAAGTGACAGACAACAGATACAAGAGCAAATACCGTAGCATCATGTTCAATCTCAAGGACCCCAAAAACCAGGTTTGGAATTTTTTTCATCTTGCATAGAAATGTGCTTTTGGGCTTGAATGGTATGTCAGACTCTACCCTCAACATTAGGAGTTTCAAAATAGAGATTTATTGATTAAATGATAAAATGTTATTATAAAATAACATAAAATAATAAAATTATTATCATCCAATCATTTTTAACAATATTTTTATCTAAGTAGAAGTTCAAAGCCTACTTTAGTTGGTGATTGGTATTTATACAATTTGAGCATTCGGTGTGATATATTTATATTTGGGTTTTATTCTGGTTGCTGCACCTTTCCAAATTCACTTATATGTAGGTGACATTTTTAATAGAGAATTAAAAAGCTGGAGCAGATTTTGCCTGCCCAGCACTGATAATTTTGTCAGTTACCTGAGCAGGTTCCCTTCAGCATGGCAAAAGTCTCTTCTGTTTTCAGGGACTTTTCCATCGTGTCCTTCGTGAGGAAATCTCCCTGTCAAAACTGGTGAGAATGAAGCCAGAAGAACTTTTATCTAAAGAACTTTCTGTGTGGAAAGAGAAACCAGCCAAGGCAGTAAGTAACATAATTCTTCCCTATGTCCTTAAGTACAAATTAGGAGCAAGTTTGCCAACTTTTACCATCCATAATGTGTTAACACACCATTTTCTTTCTAATGAAATACTAGTAACACTCAGTTTCAATACACTTTTCCCTGCCATATACAAAATGATAGCAAAGTACAGAGTAAAATAGATACATGGAGTTTTTGCCAACATTGTTTTGTTTCTTTCAGGTGGAGTCAAGAAGCAAATCTCATGAGATCAAGAAAATGGCTGTGAAACGGGAACATGTGCCTGCTGTGAATATGGAGGATTCTCCACCTGTATCTGACTCCGATGTGAGTACTGGGGCTGTTCCTTCAGCATGAGGATGGGGAGGAGGAGAAATGGCAGTTAGGACTTCAAATTTGTCATGAGAAGTGCAGATTGTTTCACTGAACTGTGGGGATATCATTGCCCACTGGGTGTGCTATGAGCATTTCTCAAGTGTAAAGGACTGCAACAGCCAGTGGTAGGCGTATTTTGAAGGCACTTCAAAAATGTTGTGTATTTTTCAGCCCTTGATGTTAATTTACAGAAAAATCATTTCTTCCTGAATGTGAGCTCTACCTAAAAGCACTGTGGCTTGAAATGAGGGTGTATATCATATGATATCTCAATCTAACATGGTATTCTTTAATCAAAAACTTTTATGTATTCTTTTAAAGAACTGAATCGAGAGTTTTCGAAGTATTTTTTTATTGTTGAAGTTAATGATCAACTGTAATATTTTTTGTGTTTATTCACTTCTAGGAGCAGCAGGAGTCAACCCGAACTGCACCCAATGTGAACAGTGCTCCTTCTCTAGACGTTTTTAGCAGCATGTTGAAGGATACAACAAGTCAGCATCGAGCCCATCTTTTTGACCTGAACTGTAAAATCTGTACAGGTATTTATTGACAATGCTGACTTTGGGCAAAGTAAAAGAACTGTTATTTAAGGGTGTTGTTTATTTGTTTTTTAAAAACTGTTTCTCCAAACTACTGTTGAATACTAATCAAATGCACTTGATATAAATCTATAGGTCAGATTTCAGCGTCAGAAGATGAGATACCAGCTAAGAAGGTGAAGTCAGGTGCTTCTGCTAAGAAGGTGGAGTCAAAATCAAAACCAGAAGTGCAGGCCAAGTATGAAAGTCCTGCAGCAGCCCCGGCAGCAGAGCCTGACAAAGAGCCCGTCGCTGATGATGCAATGGAAATTGATGTTGAACCGTCCGCAGAAACAGTTTCCCAGCCAACCGCAGAAGGAACTTACATTCCTACAAGCCAGAGCCAGAACAGCACAGACTCTGCTGTATCTGAAGAGGTCTCTGCTCTCCCTGCCTCCTGTGCTGGCCCTGTTGTCACAACTGTAACGGTTTCTGGCAGAGACCCCAGGACAGCCATGAGCAGCACATCTGGGACCGTGACACTGGCCCTGCGTCCTGGGCCCACAGCTGACAAAGTCTCCACAGGAGAAACCAAGCAGGAAACTTCCAAACCAGTTATGACTGTGCCCAAATCAATATTAACCAAACCCTCCTCCTCACCAGATCCCAGATACCTGGCGGTTCATCAGTCACCCAACATCAAGTGCGTATCCTCAGCAGCTGCCACATCCCTCCTGTGGCTCTCTGGAGATTCCCATGTGTCCCATATCCTGTTCCCTTTCCTTCAACCGAAAGGCTTCTTGAGGTTTAAAGTTCAGGGAGCCTGATTCACATATTTAAAATGTTATCTCTCCTCATTTGCTTTCTCTAGCTTGGTAAAGTTTTCAGAGCATCAGTGTGTGATGACAACAAAGGTTCTACAGTGTTCCAGCAGAGAAATAAAACTTGAAGGTGTCATGCAGACTTAGAAGTCTGAATATACAATAATATCTAGAAAGACAGTGCATGGGAGAGATTGCTTAGAGGCATTTCCAGATTTTCATCCTGTATTAAAATACTGTTGCATCTAAATATGAGTTAAAATTAACCAGTTTGTCAGCTTGAGAGGAAGTGGATTTCTTTCACATTCTGAGTATACACATTAGTAAAAATAAATATTGCTGAGTATATCCTTTTGCAATTGCAATTAGAATAGTTTTATTCATAGCAAGTTCTTCTACTTCAGAATCTCTTTCAGAAGGATATTGTTTACTTAATTAGTGAGAAGTCTATAATTGGTTTTAGAGAAATCATACCTTTTGGCATCTCTTTGCCAGTCTGCAGCTACAAGTTTATTTTCTGTTACTCCTTGCTTTTTTAACTAATACAAAGTTAATGGAAAACATTAACAAAGCATCTAGCAAAAATTTTATTACTTATTTAAAAGCAAGTATCAATAGGAGGAGGGAAGAAAATTTAAAATAAAGGGCCCATCCTCTTTGGCATTATGTAACCTTTCTGTTTGGATTTGTTTTGCAGTGCTTCAGAGCCTCGCTCACCTCAGGACAGCGACACTTCCCTCTTTCTCTCTCGTCTCAACACCATTTGGAAAGGATTTATTAACATGCAAAGTGTGGCCAAATTTGTCACTAAAGCGTATCCAGTCTCCGGGTGCTTTGATTATCTTAGTGAGGTGTGTGTGTGTGTTTGGAGTGGGTCTGTGCTGCAGTTCCTGGTGCTAGAAAGGGACCTGCTGAGGGTACTGTGTGTTTATAGAGTTACATTAGAACTGTAGCAGTGGTGAATGACATCTCTGTAGTTACAAGAAAAGTAGCTCCAGAAAAAAAAACCCTTTAGCCTTTTAAAAATTCCTCACACATCTGTGAAGAATTCTAATGTCTTTCAACGTGTTTATACATGTGTTACGATCTAACGTGGAGAATGGCTTTACATCAGCTTCCTTGTTTAGGAGCCAGTGTTTTAAAGTGTGTGCCTTGTTCTGTTCTCAAACTAGATGGGTCACTGATGTCATCTGTTAGAAAATTTTGTTTAGTTGTTTATGAAAAGTACCATCCTTGTTACTAATTTTCAAGTTAAACCAGTTGGATGATACTGTTCTGACAAGGGTGTACATTCAAATAATGAGACAGTTTATTTGTTTTTCTTTCTGGTGGTTGTTTTTTTGGGGGGTTTTTTTTCCTCTCAAGGGCATTTTAGATGACTTAGGAATTTTCAAACTCAAGTGTATGGTTTAGGGCTTAGTAGGGTTGCTTGTTCTTCTGAGTATTACTTTTGCTGAAATGAGTTTCACTGTCCTCATGACAGGAAATTCACCAGAATTCAAGTGACTTGTGGTCACTGCAGATGTTGAGAAAAGCTGTATTTCAGATAGCAGGTTCCCTATAAAAGCCAATATGTATGTATATTATGTTTTCCCTGGAAGTGCCAGTAATGGGCATACAGAACTATGTGATGTATTGCTGCTCTCCATGTTTAGGGTGTGTGTATCTGTTCCATGTATCCTGTTAGCCTTTGGGTCACATGCCGTAATTAAACACCTCCAAATTTAGGAATAGCCTGGCTGAATTTAAAAACATATATACAAAAGTCTGCTAAAAGTTAGCTATCCTCTGGGCTACTGGGATGGGGCAACCTGCACTACCTTTTTTGGTTTTTGTTTTTTCTCACACTACCATGTAATACTTCTTGTTTAGGATTTACCTGACACAATTCATATTGGTGGGAGGATCTCACCGAAGACAGTCTGGGATTATGTTGGCAAACTCAAATCTTCGCTTTCTAAGGTATTCACTTAAAATCCTTTGCAAAACCCAGGAGAAATAGACAGCAATGTAAAATGACAACTTTTTATAATATAGAGTAGTAAACAGCAAGTATTGACATAGATCACACATGGAAGACTACTTAAACCACTCCTTTGAAATCTTTAATTAATTATAGTAATGTGTTTATTTAGCTGTAAATCTTGATCTCTCTTTCCTGCACAGTAGTTTAATCTTCATACTATTTACTAACTAAAATACTGAAGATTGAAATTCAAATTGTGGAACTTATAATTTAATGTATTTAATATATTTTAGTATTAAAACCACTTCAGAGGTGAAAAAATGATAGACATTATAGAGAAAAACATGAAACTAAGCATTTTCCATTTCTTTGTTATTGGAGCCTCAAGCTGTTCAGTTTGATGTAAGATACACAAGTAATTTGTGTTTCTGAAAATGACAAACCTAATTCTATTTTAATGTTGCAAATTGAACAGCAGTAGTCTCTTAAATCTAGAGTGCTTGCTCTGAAGGCATCGTTGGAGTGATAAATGTGCAGTTTATTTTTACCTCTGGAATTTGCCCTTTACATTTCATTTGCTGTTATGTTGCAGGTTGAATTTTTCCACTTTGCTTTTGTATTCCAGGAATTGTGTTTGATTCGTTTCCATCCTGCAACAGAAGAAGAAGAAGTTGCCTATATCTCTCTCTACTCCTATTTTAGCAGTCGTGGTCGTTTTGGTGTTGTAGCTAATAACAACAGACATGTCAAGGATCTCTACCTGATCCCCCTGAGTTCTAAGGACCCAATTCCTTCCAAACTCTTGCCCTTTGAGGGACCAGGTAAGCACAAAACAGGGGAGGTTCAATGCTAGGAAAAATCACAAGACAAAAGGCAATCTGAGACAAGTTGTTGAATATTTAATGTAATCATTAGTTAATTTTTTTAATATAAAACCAATTTTAAAGTACTTAATTAGGGAAAAACTGGAAATCAAACTCCACTAAGATAAAATTGTCCAAATTTTAGTCTTTCCAGCAAGATGCTCATATGTCTTAGGGGAATGAGTTTACATGTAAAATCAAGGATGTGGAACAGCCACTATATTAAAAAGAACTAAACAAAGCCACAAAAACCTCCCACCATATTATCAGCAACTCCTAAATTCACAAACCCTAGACCCTTACAAGCCATTCACCATCACTTAATTTGAGCAGGAATCATCCCACACAGAAGTCAAGAAGTCACAGTGAAGACAAAGGTAACATTTCTGCTGCTTCCACTGCATTGCCACTGTCCATGCTGAATTAGTCTGTACATGCAGTATGGGGCATGAGGTGTTTGGAATCTTCTGTTCTACTTGGATCAAACTCTAGTCAAATCACTGACTTCAGAAAATCAGTCCTTTTTGGGGGAGAAAGGGACCCATTCCTTAGGGTTAGAATCTTCTAGCTTTAGACAAAATTACCTGTAATAGTATTTGGTGAGTTTGCCCCATGTTGAGCGTGGTGACAGAAGAACTGAGAATGAATTCAACTGTGAAACACTCTTCTGCAAAATTTGGAGTTGTCTTCATCTACGGATAAGGAGATGCATATGCTTATTTCCAAAGAAGGGTGTAGGTTTTATAACAAATACCAGGTTGAGAAGCTGAAGAGCTGCAGGCTGCAATGAAGGCAGAACTCCTTTGTCGAGGCCATGGCTGGCCCTACACGGTAGGTATGGAACAATCAACGAGGAGCTCACCTTTCTGGGGGGCTGACTGAGCTCTGCCCCTCAGATACAAGTGCGGCACAAAACTCAATAAAGCATTCTCAGAGCTTTAATGCAGGAGTAGCAGTGGCTGGGACAGGTTTTCAACAAATGAGATATCATGAGTTAAGTGCTGTCCCTTCCTCCATGAGATGGCCAAGGGCACTTGCTCTGTATCCCCAGACAAGATTTTTCTCATACACTTCAAATCTCTTTTATCTGTCCTTGAACAGTGCACCGACTAGGTGACTGTGTTTAGGCAATAGCTAAAAGGCAGGATTATTGCTGTCTATATTACCATATCTAGAACTGTTGAATCTCAGCACTTCACAGTCTGTAATTTAGTGAATTTTAGAAAGCTAGGCAAAAAACCTAATCTCATTTCATAGCCAAGAAGTGAAAACACCAAATACAGAACACCTTGGCACAGGGATGTAGGCAAAGAATCTTAACTCATGGACTGGCTTTTCCAGACAGAAGTAAAGAAATACCCTCCTTTTTGGGCAGTTGCACAAGTATGGGATTGGCTATTGAATCTGCTGCAAATGTCTGCTGGTCTGATAAATAACTCAGTTTACCTAATTGTTGCCTGTTGCATTCCTTTGGAAATACCAGCTTTCTGTTTTACACTTCTTTTACTTCTGTATTATGGGTTTCATTTCAAATGAAACTCTTCTCCTTGGATTGAAGGTTGGCAAATGTAGCAAAGCTTTACTACTAGTAAGAGATATTTTTAATGTCAGACTGGTTTTGCTGAGTTTCAAGTGCAAAAGTGTTTCAAAACTGGAAGGAGTTGCTCAGAACAAGTTCAGGTCTCATCTGCAGTTGTTCATGGAGGCACATTTTATAAGTCAGGTTTTCAAATTAACATAAATGGTAGTAGGCTAAGTAGATTAAACGTTAGCAGAAACAAGGTTCCAGGGGCAGGCAGGCCATGAGATGGAACAGTTTCACTGGAAGATTCACTAAAAGTTCTGCCATCAATTAACACTTGTTGGAAACTCCTGTGGCAGCCTTTATATCAGCTGTGCTAAGTTGTGTTGTGTTTTAAAAATGGGTGAAAAGAATCAGGTAAGCTGTTCCTCTTGTTTTGTGTATGTCTGAAAACCACAGCCTGTAATCCACACCTTTTTAATGACGTCTGATGGAATTTACTGTGTTTTCTTTCTTTCACAATCAATAAAAATATTTTGTGGAACATGGTCACTGTCTCCTTAAATTTAATCGTGTGCCTTCCAGTAGAGTCTAGCAAGACCTGGAAAAGCGTTGCCTTTAGATGGTCTGTCATATTTAGATAAACATCAGCTGAGGGGGGAGGAGGGAGAGGGCAATCAAATCCTGCCACTCCAGAAATCCTAGGTAGAAGATATTCCAGCTCTATCAGCCAGTTCCATCAGGCACATATGGATTAGGAATTTCTCCTGTTTTCTGATGGACTGAATCTGGAACACAGCTGAGGACTGCACTAGTACCTAGAAGATCTGCAGAAAAATTTGACGCGGGCAGCTTAAAAACAAAGGAAAATGGAGGATTATCCTGATTTATATTTAATTAACTCAGCTATTTATTACCAGATTTTGTGTGTCATGGGCTCTTCTGCACTGTCCTTTTGCAGTGGTTTATGATATGTGAATTAATTTCTCTGTTTCACATACACACTTACCACTTCCAGTTATAAAAAGTAGTATAATCAGACTTAATAGAAAGTGATTTATTGAGGGATTTAGTGGTGATGAGAATGTAACAACTGTCTTACGTAGCTGATTTTTAATAAAATAGACATATCAGCAAAGATTCTGCAAATGCTGATACATCTTCTGGTAGTTTTTGATAGGGACAGTGAGTTTTCATAAAATATGAAGGCAAGAAATCTCATGCTGTTTGGAATGCTCTTAGAAAAACAAATGCACCAAAATTTTACCTGAACTGTGAATGGAGTTTGATGTGTTCAGCCGAGATTTCCTTAGGAAAAACAGCAGTAGTAGAGGAACGTGGCATTACAAACCTGAATTTCTGTGCCAGTCAGTTCCACTCAGCAAAGGAGCCTGAATGTGGAGCGGTGTCACAGTGATCTATAGCCCTGAATTAAGGAGCACAAGTCTGATGACAATTGTCAATTTCTCTCATGATTAATTGGGAGAAATATTTAAATGGCATTGATAAGATACAGATAAAATCTTGTGTTGGTCTCTGCAGTTTAAAATTCTGCACAGATGTGCTTAGTCTAATCCCATGGGTCTGTCAGGGATGGGCAGAAGTTGTGTCTTGAACAGTGCAGGTCACCTTTTACTAGCTGCTGCTGATGGGAAGATGGGACCACTATACACATAAATATAGTAAACTTGATCAATGAAAAAATGTATTTAAGGCTAAGGAAAACAAGTATTAATTCAATACTAGTATTTAGTATATCCTGTTTTAATGGCTTTAGTTACAGGAAGTAACTCAATAAAACCAGACTGAGGATTTCAAATGCATAATAAGATAATAACTGTTATAAATATTTTAGCACTGGAAACTACTAACTGCCAGCACAGCTTGCAGCACTTTTAAAACGTGTGTTTGTGAAAGGCAGTCATTAAGCAGTAGTGGCAGACTGCAGTCAACATTTTGTTGTTCCTAAAATTAGGCCCTTAACCTATTTATGGATATTGAGATAGAACAGGGCTGTGGCCTTTGAAAGCTGCTCTGGCCATTTGTGTTTGTTGAAGGAATCATCAAGTAGTACTTGATCTCTGTGAACTGAGTGAGTGTAGAAGTCAGCTGAGGCAAAATTTCTAATATTTGTGTAAAATTCCAGTATCAAAATGTAACATTTTAATGGATTTATTCTATGATGACTTAATTCTAAACACAATAATTTATGACTAATGCTATTAACTTGCTGCTGGATTTTTTTGCCTTGAAAGTGTATTAAATTTTTACCATGTTTTAATTGGTGACTTGATCTCTGTTTGTTACAGGGATTTAAACCTGATTTCTTAGTAAATGCTGTTTGTTAGATATCCTGTCTGATGAATTTTTGACACCTATTTATTCCAGTTATTCAGTGTTTGAAATTTATTGTGACTAATGGCATAAATCACAAGTCTGCACGAAATTTGGTAACCAAAACATTTAACAACAGCAGAACAGCAAATGCCTACTGGCAGTTTCTGGGTGAACTGTGAGATGCTCTGCACTCACTGGTCAACACCCACCAACTAGGGAGTTGTTATTCATTAACATAAACTTAGGAAAACAGCTGATGTGTTTTCCTCTCTAGATGGTAAATTTAGGAGTCCCAGTAAAACTTCTGAGTTGTTTCACCAGATTAATGTATATGTGGTATGGTTTGCTAATGGGATGTATCTGCTGCTGTGGGGTTTGGGAGTTGTGTTGGTATCAAAAAGGGTTTGGTGCTAACAATTAGGTATTTTAAATTGTTGCTTAGTGAGAAGTTGGTTTAATAAGAACAAGGAAGATATATATTAAAATCTCCTACTTCGGGAATCTTAATAGAAGGATCAGCATAGGTCAGAGCTCTCACATTGCCATCCATCCACAATGACTATTTTATTTTGCAATATTATCTTTTATTTCACAGGCTATTTTATGTTTCTATGTTACTGCTTCCTTGCTGAATGGAAATCATAACTAATGGCACATATGGGGAAGGACAGTGGCCCTTAAAGGAGGGCCTTTTAAAGGTCACTTAGTCTAGAAGTTAAAAGATTTTCTACATTTGCCACCAATGTTTGTTAGAGGATTTAGTCTTCGCCCTTCATTCTGAGCATGTTTGTCTGCCAGTGGAACTGTGCATGTAAGAGGAAAAACTACAATAGCAAGAGACAGGCCTACAGACCTTTGCATTTTTCCTCTTTATCTGAAACTTTCTTATCATTTCTGGATATACTTCTTCAAGTCCAAAGCTCTTCACAGAGGAACAGTTCTGCTCATTGTGTTTTTTACTGACTTATCAAGGCCTGATACCCACACTGCGTCTGGCAGCTCCAAGGTCATCTTGCCCCCACACCAGGTGCTGGCTCAGCCAAACACCTCTCCTGGGCTTGTTTAGGACATCCGCAGTTTCCCTGCTTCTCTCGCCTCTTAAAATAATGTCTGGCTGGGAAAAAGAAAAAAAAAACCAAAACAACAACACAACAAACTGGGAGTAATCACCAGCTTTAACACTATTTCCAGGCGCTGTTTGATGTGATCGTTTTTGCCATTATTGGTGTTTGTTTAACTTGGAGACAGACAAAATAATTACAGATTGGTGTCAATGTGGACTTTTAGCACAGATTATATGACACATGGCAATGTTTAGCCCAGGTTTTCCCACTTTTCAGTGTCTCTGTTCATATTTGCAAACGAAATGTAAATATTTGATTTTTCAGGAGGAGAAGTGGGGGTAGTTGAACAGTGGAAACAATGTAAAGATACAAAAATAACAGCTTGCTTTGGTTTGAACTTTTGCAGAAACACTTTAACAAAGATGCCTGGTACTGCAATCCTTTATTAAAAATGTTGAGGAAGGAATTTAAACTTTTAAACATATGTATAAATATATATAAAAAGTAAGAAATATAAACGAATATGTTCATGGACTAATGAAAATTGCTAATAGGTCTGATAGAATTTAGAAAACTGTTACCTTTATGACTTTTGTACCTGCCACTTTGTGAAACAGTAGGTTTCTACTGAAAGCATCATTAAAAATCAGATTTTTACATATACAGTCTTTGTGTTCTCTTTCAGGTCTTGAGTCATCTCGGCCAAATTTAATCCTTGGGTTGGTTATCTGTCAGAAAGGGAAACGTCCTGCCACTGAGACAGAAAAAATGGAGGAGAAGCGAAGCAGAATTCAAGCACATGAGGAAGCCGAACCATCGCTGTTCTCTAAAGGGCCTCCAGCTTCACAAGAGAAGAAAATGCCAAAATACACACTTTATTCAGGAGACTCCACCATGAGTACAACACCACCTGGATCTCCTCCTCCACCTCCTCCACCTCCACCCCCACTTACTGTTCCAGACACCTCAGCAGTGACACCTTCAGTATTAAAAATACTGTCATCCATTAAAAGCGGCCCCACAACTACTGTGACCCCACCGATTTCAACAGCCGCTCCTGCAAGCAGCACTGCCACGCACTCAGCACCCTCAAAAACTGCCACGCCTCTTGAGCACATCCTGCAGACCCTCTTTGGGAAAAAGAAAACTTTCGAGCCTCTTGCCAAGGATTCTGGAACTGTTCAGTCTTCCAGTCAGGAAAATCAAGCTGCAGCAGATAGCGGAGTGTCAGCGGTTCCTCTGTTAGACCCCATTGTCCAGCAGTTCGGGCAGATGTCCAAGGACAAAGCCATAGAAGAGGAGGAGGATGACAGACCTTATGATCCTGAGGAAGAATATGGTCCAGAGAAAGCTCTTGAAATGCAGACTGGTGAAAGTGACAAACGGTACAGTGTGGAAAAGCCGTCTACTACAGCAGAACTAGAGGATGAGGCCTATGATCCAGAGGATGAAACTATCTTGGAAGAAGCAAAAGTTACTGTTGATGATTTACCCAACAAAATGTATACAGACAGTAAAAGCAGTTCTTCAGAAACGCCTGCTTCATTTGTGTCTGATTTATCTGCATCATCCTCCTTGGTAGAACAGCAAAAAATGCTGGAAGAATTAAACAAACAAATAGAAGAACAGAAAAGGCAGCTAGAGGAACAAGAAGAAGCCCTCAGACAACAAAGAGCAGCTGTTGGTGTTTCCATGGCTCACTTTTCAGTGTCTGATGCTTTAATGTCACCTCCACCAGCAAAAGCTTCCCTAATAAAGCCTGAATTATTCCATCAGGACCAGCAAGCTACACAAAAAGCAGATCTACCTTCGTGTTTAAATCAGCAAGCACAAGTTTTAAACCAGGGCTGTGACCCGAGGCAGAACAGAGATCCTCGACAGGCTCGAAGGATGGCAACAGAGAATGACAGTGCTGATTCTCGAATAAAGTCACAGGTAGCACAGAATGAGATATCCACCAGAGAAGTTGCTCCTGCAAGTTTTCCAAATGCTTTGCAGAGTTCACTTGGTAAGGAAGATAATGCTTTAATTTCCACTACTCAGCCTGGTTTTACTGCTGATAATTGGGTTTCAAGTGAGCAGACATCTACGGTGCCCCAGAAAGAGACATCTAACAGCAAATTTGAACACACAATTCAAGTTACTTTGGAAAACTTGAGTCAAACAGCTCCTGGAGATCCTTCTGCTTCCAAACCTATACGTAAAGTGCTGCTTCCAACACCTCCGAGTACATCTTTTCAGCCTAATTTGTCCACATCAAATGACAGCCCATCTTTGCAAGATATGCATCAAGTGTCATGGTCAAATGAGTCAAAGGAAGCAATGGGAAGGGATTCCTTTTCAAATAAAATGCTTCCTCAGCAGGAAAAGGCAGCCGGACACTTTGAACCAGAGATGGGTCTTTCATCAGTGCAATATGATGAACAAAGAAATCCTCAGTCTCATCAGTTTGTAGAACAAACTGAATCCGCCCCAGTTCAGAGTGAGAGTGGACCTCCCCCACAGCACTTTGAGGAAAACCGAGGGTTTTCTATGTCTGGGCAGAAAGGGGGACCTCCAATGATGCTCAATGCACCTGGAGCACCTCATGGACCTAATTTTAGAGGCCCGACACCACAGTTCTCTGAAGAGCATGGTTTTCCAAATAATGATGGACAAAGAGGACCTCAGTCTGGAAGATTTGGAGGTCAAAAGGGTCCCATTCCTTCCTTATTTTCTGCACAGCATGGACCACCTCTTTTTGGTGATAATAGGGGCCCTGCGCCTTATCATGGTGGTCCAAGAGGAATGTCACCATCTCATTTTGAAGATCATAGGGAACCTCACATGGAACAAATGGAATACTCAGATTCCCAGTATGATGAAATGATGGGGCCTCCAGGACAGTTTGAAGGACCAGATTCCCCTCAGTTTATGGGAAACAGAGGACCTTCATCTTTTCCTTTTGGAGGTCAAAGACGACCTCCACCGGGTCAGTTTAAAGGACAGAGAGGAGGCCCTCAATTTGGAGGGCCAAGAGGTCCACCCCCAGGTCATTTTGGGGGACCAAGAGGGCCTCACCCAAATCAATTTGAAGGGCAGAGAGGTCCAGCTCCAAATCATATGCCTGGTCCTAGGGGACTTTTGCCACAGCCATATGAAGAACGGAGAGGGAGCCCACCACCCAGATTTTCCAACCAGAGAGGTCCAGGACCACATCAGTTTGGAGGACCAAGAGGAGGCACACCTCCAATGTTTCCAGAAGAAGATGAGCCTCATTCTAGATTTCATTACCAAGGTCAGTCACCACAAGGTATGAAACCACCCCCAAGACCACTCCTGGACCTTCCAAGCCATCCACCGACTCACAGAAAAGATATGTGGGAGGAAGGTGGACCATCTGCATCTCTTTCCAATATGTCTGGACAAGGACCTGAGCCCGAAGGACAGTGGCCCACATCTGACTTCCGAGAAGGCAAAAATCCTGACTACAGAGGCCAGACATTTGAAGGGAGACAGAGAGAGAGATATGAGGGAGGAAATAAAGATAAGGGTTTGG
This sequence comes from Pycnonotus jocosus, assembly GCA_013400435.1. NCBI lineage: Eukaryota > Metazoa > Chordata > Aves > Passeriformes > Pycnonotidae > Pycnonotus > Pycnonotus jocosus. Next base: position 540,855 of record VWYP01015977.1, on the reverse strand, counting down.
ATCAGCCAGATCCTCAACAAGCAGATAATCGCCAAGGTAGAGGCTTTGAGGAAAGACGAAGGGATCGAGAACACGGCAGACCTTGGGACAGAGACCGTGGCAGAAACTGGAACAGAGACAGGGACTGGGAGAGACACAGAGACAAGGAATGGGATAAAAATAGAGATAGGAGCCAAAACAAAGATAGAGACAAGGATTCGGAGCGGGGTAAGGACTGGGAAAGAAGCAGAGACCGAGATAGGACAAGAAACAGAGAGAGGGACTCTTACAGAAGACGTGATAGAGACCGATCAAGAAGCAGAGACAGGGATCGCGACAGAGAGAAAGACAGGGACCGGGATCGCAGCCGGGAAAAGGAAAGGGATCGAGACAGAGATCGAGATCGTGACAGGGAAAGAGGGAAAGACCGCAAAGATAGGAGTAAGAGTAAGGAAATTGGTAAAGAGACAAAGCCAGAAACACCGAAGGAAGCTCAGAAACCAGTGGAAACTGAAGCTTCATCTTCCAGCAATCAGTCATAAAACTGTAACTGATACTTCCCACAAATAATACACTTTCGCAACACAGCAAGGACTGCACATCTGTAAATACTGTACATATTCTCACCTTTTAAAAAATTCTGTTGTAAAACTAGCCTTACCTGGTGTACTGACAAATTAGCAATTTTTGAACAACTGTGAATGAAAATTATCAGATCGATGAAAAGAAAGAACATATTGGACTTTCACTTGCTGCATTTTGTGCATAATGTTTTTCTTAAAAAGATTCACTATGTTACCTGTACTGAAATTTTGTTTTTTCTACTTGCATCTTTATCTTAAAGTTTCCATTTACAGTACAGAAATGGAAAAAGTCTAAGAAGAGCATATTGCTTTTTGAGATTATAAAGTTATGTTTTCCAGTAACTTGAATTGTAATTTTATAGGAGAATTTAATCCAGACCTGAGGAGCCATACCTTTGCATCTCATTTATGTGATATTTTGGTGTCAAAATTGTTCGTACAGCACACACTAAAAATGTTGGTGTCATGTTTCTTTTACAGTGGAAGGGTCATATTTTTAGGAAAAAGCTGCAAAAGAACAGTGTTAATAATTACTTGTGACTGATGGAGGATTTGAAAATGGAATGTTATAAGCTTAAAGTGCACTATCTTCCTTTTATATACACACATTTTGGGTCTGGAATCCATCTGTTAAATGTATAGCAAAGAAACATGTCGTACTTAGTTGTTTTTCATTAGGTTTTAAATATCCCATGTTTACAAACCTGTCATTAAAGAAAATACAAGAGTAGCACCTTTATAACCAGCAGAACTTATAAAAGCATCAGACATTTATTTCAAAAACTGGTAAACCAAAGGAAGGAAGAGCATTTGGTTAAATAGGCCACTAAATCTTGTTACTTCAGTTGAACTGATTTAGTGGAGCATTTTTTGGTTTTGTTTAAGTTTTGCAGAATTTTTCCACAAATTTAAGAAACGTCTCAATTTGATTGAACTTTTCATTATAGAAGTGCTCTTTCATTCTAAAAGGGCTCTTGAAAAATAAATGATACTGTTCTTTTGTTAGGCCCTACTTAGGCTGGCAGTGTATATAAAACTCTTCACTGAAAAAGATACCCGCTGCATTAAAGTTTAAATTATGGTGGCACATCATGTTGTGATTGAAGAGGGACATTTTTCATGGTGAAATACATCACATTGCTACTTCCCATGTAGTCCTCAAGCATGTCATTCTAAAGTGTGAAATAAAACCTCGCTAGTTTATTTGAATGTGTAAATTAACCACTGGGTAAATATTTTTGGTATTTTGCTAAAACAGATCTGGAAATGCAAAATCAGATTCGTGTAAACATTTTGCATCTTGAGGACTATATTACAGGTAGGGTGTGTGTCACCACAGTCACATTGGTGCATCCTTCAGATCCTTGTACATCCAGGATTTGCTGGCTGAAATGATAATTTGTGTCCTGAACCCGAGGGAGAACGGTAACACGCAAAGAAATCGTATTAAATGCAAACATCAACTACGGTGTAAGATTTTTTTCTTAATGAGATGTTTCTAATTTAAAGACATACATAAAAGTATGCAAAATGTGTGTTTGTTTAGGTTTACTTGATAGAAATTTCTGTAAATTGTATTTTATATGGCAAAATATATCACTGTACATTAAAATATGGGACTTCACAGGTTTTTGTTACTGTAAGTAGAATAAACACCTACAGAGAGCTGTTGTCCATTTCTTAAATGTGTATGTGTATACTTTTTTTTTACATTTTGCTGTTTCTCAACAAACCACGAGAGACTGATGGCACACGGGATTTGTTTCCTCATAGTTTAATGACAAATGTTTTGCAGGATGTCACAGCCAGCGTTTGATTGCGGGCCCTCTAAAGAAAAAAAACCTCAACAGCACAGGCTCCAGTGACTTTGTTAAACCACAGCTTTATGTAGTTAACAATCAGCTGGAGTTGGAATTTGCAGCAGGGTTCCTGTATCCTTCACAGCAGCAGGCGGTAAAAGCCAGGCTGAAACCAACATAACAATTTAACTCAATTTACACAGACTAAAAATGGTAATGAATGTTTGTCCTGCATTGCAAGAAAGAGGAAAACAATTCTCTGGCTTTGTCCAAACTTTTGATTAACATGAAAGAACTCACTATTTTGAGCTTTTGTCTGTGTTTGTGCTAAGCCAAATTAACATTCCAAAGAGTATTTTGATAAATCTTTTTTCTGCAAAAACCCCTGCAAAGTCTAGAACAATATAAGCAGAAATATTATTATGTCTAAAAAAGGCTGTACTGTTCCAACTGTGAGCATTGTAAAGGGGATAATGAAGGAGGATTAAAGAAGTAGGAAATTGTGTATTGAGTTCAGTGTGCACAAAACTGCTTTTAGAACTTCTGGGTTTGTGTTTAGAGGGAAGTCACGAGTGAGACTGTCGGACTGTGGCTGCATTTCATGGAAATGTCAGTGCACGCTGCCTTGGGACCTTTTTTCCTCTCAATTTTCCCATCCGTACCTGGGGGCGAGATGGGCTGGGGACCCATCGCTGCCCAGGTGGGCTCTCCCCGCGGGGTTCGGGGCTGAGGCAGTCCCGGGGCCCTTCCTGGGGAATGACAAGCGATTCCCGTTAATCCAGCTGGTTTTGTTGCCTTTTCCTTCTTGCCCGTGTGGCCCTGGTTTGCCTGCCCCGTGCCGCTGGTGATGCTGTTGGTGCGGGTGGGGCAGTGCCCTCAGCGCAGCTGAGCCCTGGCCGTTGCTCTCTATGAGCTTTCCGTTAGTGACAAAGCCAAATAACAGAGTTTAGCCGTAGGCTAAGCAGCCAATAGGTTTAATTAGTTAAAACTTGGCATAACAGCGTGTACCCAGCCAAGCACCGCACATCAGCTCAAACAGTAAACCGTGCGTCCAGAACCTGAAATACGTCTGTAAATACAAATTGCAGCCACACATTCTTTTCCCTCGTCTCCTCACAACACCGCTACCCCTCGATTACCGCCGCGTTTGACCGGCCCGGGCTCGGTTCTGGGTCAATTTCAGCCCTGAGGGGGCGGGCGGGGGCGGGGCCGGG
>VWYP01015977.1:479939-537270 GCA_013400435.1 Pycnonotus jocosus | reverse complement strand
GTCCGGGCGCTGTCTCAGGGGGTGCCAGGCCGCAGAGTGCCCGCAGCCTCCCCGCCGAGGCCGGGGCGGGGACAGGTGAAGGCCGTTTGTCGTGAGCAGCTGTGCTGGACGGGGAGGGAGGGTCTCACCCGGGGGGGGAGACATGGTCAGGGTGTCAGGTACCCCGCCAGCCGCAGCTTGGTCCCCACTCTGTTACCTCGCCAATCAGTGTTAAGTGCAATTTTTTTCTGCCTTTGGGTTTATTATTTTTTTTTAATGGATAGTACTGACAATTGTTGAAGGTTTTATGGTTTTCTGTTGAAAGGGACATTGGTAACTGATTAGGTTTGCTGTAGCCATGTCAGGATCAGCCCCCGAGGAGCCTCAGACCATTCCTCAGAGCCCAGCTAGTGTTCCTGACCCCGCTCCCGTTGCTGTCGGACCTGCAGGCTCAAGTGACAGTTCCTTTGGTGAGCAAAACCTTGGCTTCGCCACCCCCGAGGCCAGCCTGGTGGAGATGATGGACATTGAGTACACCCAGCTGCAGCACATACTTTGCTCACACACGGAGGCGCAGAGTAGCGAAGGTGAAGTGGAAGCCAGGCTCAGCGCTTTCTCCTCGCCTGGCCCCTCTGCAGACCCCCCTCTGCAGCAGCCCTCCCCCAGCACCAGTCAGGACGGGGGCTCATCCAACAGCTCTGGGAACCAGTCGGTCTGCCCAGTTACCTGTCAGTCAGGGTTGCCTTGTGACAGCTACTGGCCGAGTTCTAACCCACACCTGGGCTATGCTGACTTGCAGGAGCTCAGGATGATGTTACTTAGCGAGTCCAACCTCCCTGTGAACCAGAGAGAGAAAGCGCCCAGCAGTAGTAGCTCTGTAGAAGTCTCGGGATGCAGTGTAGCAAAAGCTAAACAGGGTGAAAATTTCTTGGGGGAGAATAAGGAAAACATATTTGTTGAAAATTCGGCACTGGCACCAGAGGTTAGATCTAAACCTGCAGTCAGAGCTCGGTTGGAAGACAGATTCAACAGCAGCCCGACAGAAAACCCCAGATGTCAAGAACCCCAAGAATCTGGAGTAACTCTTAACAAGTGTGTTGCAATTACTTTTAGTTTATGTTGTTAAACTATGTATCATGTAGTTCAAAAGTGATTTGCTAAGTGAAGCCTAAGAATAGTGCTTGTTTTAATATATGAGAAGGATGGGTTGGGCTTTGTTAAACTGTGCCATCAAACGTGGCTGCGACTCCAGTGAGCTCAGCTTAGGCCCCTCTATTTATTGCATAAATGGTACAGCATGGAGTTCCAAAATTAATTACTTTACAATTTTATTCTTGATAGCATGCACTGTAAATAAAGGCGAGAGAACATAACCTAGTTTTAATGTGCAGCTTGCTAAAAGCAAAGCGGATCTTTGATCACAATAATAATAATAATAGTAATAATAATAATAATAATAAATGTGGAGGCCTGACTATGGGGAAAACTTTGAGCAAAAACATTGTTTTACAACCTAACCCTGTACCTATCTTAATGTGTTGACAAAATGTTTTATTGAAGTGTGAAGCACCTTGTTATTGCACAGAATAAAATACCTCCTTGACAGATTTTTCTTTTCTTTTATTTGGCCCCTGAAGTGGGCAATAACTATGATTTCTATTTGCAGTAAATGAAAGTGGTTTCTTGGTGCTAGTTTCTAGAATATTTGCAGCTGTACTTTTTTTCTGTACTCATTTCCAAGCAGTCAGCCTGGTATGTTCTCTGTTTGTTTGTTTTTGTTTGAAGTTTAGTGACATTGATCCGCCAGCCCTCGGAAGTTGTGGGTGTTCCTCTTCACCAGCAAGGGAACAGGTGTGCTGCACTAGGGAAAAATAAGGCTGCACCTGCCACACATTCCTTACCATTTACTTACCCGTTCTTTACCATGAATGCATGTTCTGCTGCTGGAAGTGCTAATCCTTCCCAAGCACAGGTAACTCTCCTCTGCCAGGTTCCAATGCTGATAGTGTTAACTTCCTGGGTGTGGTAGAATTCTGAGGGTTTGTGGTAGAGTGTGGCTGGGTTTGAATAGGGATGGTCAGACTGATCTGTAATGCAATGTATTTATTCATCTTTAAGACAATCAAGTCACTTTTGTGGCATTTGTAATTACGTGTGTCCCAGTAATGAGCAGTAGGCCATTAAGATTTCTTTTTTCTAGAGTTTATCAGTTTCATCTGTACAAGACAAGAAAGAGAACATTTTCTGTAGTTCCTTTCTTTCTAATTCATTTTGATGATAAAGATATTTCCCCCTCCAAAACTTGCAGTAACCTCTGAAGAAAAAATGATAGCATGGCACTGAGAAATGTCAGTGGTATCCCCAAAATTCATCACTCTGTCAAAACTCCATGGTTGTGCGTATTTGGGATTTATTCTGCCTGAAGAAGTAGTTTAAGAAGCTAACAGAAAGATATCAAAGTATTCTCTTTTGTTTTAATGTATATAGACCTGTAATTATTTCTTGTTTCCACAGACCTGTGGAACATCTTGCACTATTTTGGAAGCTGCCAAACATCAAGACCTTGGGATACCCAAGACATTCCCTTTTCTTTATCAGGAAGTTGAATCCACAAAACAGACAGTAGGTGCTATAAATAAAGCTTTGCCTGAGGAAGTTTGGATTAAAGTTGGAGGTAAACCATTTATCTTATTTTCACTTACTTTTCTCATGGTCTTCAAATCTAATTTTTTCTGAATATGTGTCTTTTCTGGAATTAATATGATTTTAATGAACGTGGGAGGTGAGGTTTTTATGGCAGAGATGCTCAATAGGCAACATGGGGCTAGATTTTTCCAAGAAAGTTCAACACCTATTAGCTATGCTTTCAAAATTGTTTAGCACTTCTGGCTTGAAATGAGGAGAGTTGAGGTTACAAAGTACCTTTGAAAATCTGGGCCTTGGGTCAGCAGCTGGTTTCTTTAGAATCAGAGTCATTAAGGTTGGGAAAGACCTCCAAGATCATTGAGTCCAGGCTTTGACCAAACACCACCAAACCCCATGGCAGAGGGGTACATTCTTTGACCCCAAAGCTGATGCAGCAGACCCAGTCAGTATCAAACTGCAGCACATTTTGAGGGCTGCCTCAAGTGCTCACCCAGGGCAGGCACAATCTCAGTGGGATCTCTGAGAAAATAGAAGCTGTGTGGATTTTGGAATAGCAAGCAGTGCAGGACACATCTTGCTGTAAGAATCAATGTAGGCTGGCAGTAAAGCTTCAAAGATTATTCCACATAAACAAAGCACCAAAAAAACTTTCCATGATCACTGTTTTCAGGTTAATGGGAGAGTAATAAACAGGTGATTCTTTTCATTTTTATTTTTCCTACAAGACACCTTATGCAAGCAAGCCATAAACAGAAGTTGCAGCCGAATAAATCTGTTGGATCCAAACATGGATCGCAAACCTCTCGGTGAGATCCGGAACACCCGAGACAACAACCAGAGCACTGCAGCTGCCCAGGGGCCCTGGCAGTCAGCACAGCCCAGCTCCAGTGTGCAGGTACAAAGTGGTTCCCAGGATGGAAGCGCCCAGAGAAGGGAAAGGCACAACCGCCTGGAGAGAGACAGGAGGTAATTCTGGGAGCAGGGGCCACGGAACACCTCTTGAAGCTTAAAATAGTGATACTGCAATACTCTGATTATCCAGAGTAAATGTAAGCTTGACGTATTTTGTGTTAGCTCCAAGCAAAAGCAGTGCAGGAGGTGAAGGTTTGGTGTTTGTTAGAGGAAAAAAAATAAAAATCTCTGTTTCATTGTGGTTGTCTTTGTATATTTACTCTGTAAACAAACAAAAAGAGATTTCAAAACATTTCACCCATCCTGTAAAGATAAGGTAACTTGTGTGTAACAAAACTAATACACAAAGCTTGTAGCAAACACAAAGCAGTCCCCAAAGTCCATGGCTGTTAGCACATGTGAATAGTCCTCCTGTTTTCTGTATTTTTCCCTTCCCTCTGGCCCGTGGTTGATAATTTTGGGTGTTTGCCTGCAGGCGCAGGATCCGGGTTTGTTGTGACGAGCTCAATCTCCTCGTTCCCTTCTGCACGATTGACACTGACAAGGCAACAACTTTGCAGTGGACAACTGCATTCCTCAAGTACATTCAGGAAAGGCACGGCGACTCCCTGAAGCAGGTTTGAAATCTCATTTCGTTTTTGGTCTCGATAAAAATGGGAAATGTTTTAAAGCTGTCATAATGTATAACTGAGATGCAAAGCTTCTGCTTGATGCTGTTTGTGAAGGACCCACCATATCCTTGAACCTTATTTTTTATTTCTTTCAGCTGTTTGAGTTCACTAGGGAGAAGTGTCCTCAGTCATTGTTTCCAAATCAGATTTTAAAATTGATTTTTTTTAGTTACCCAATTCCTGAGCCTGAACCTATTTGGACAACAATATAAAATTAAGGTTGTCTTCAATCATTCCTCCTGTCCTTCATTTTCTCTGTCTTTCACAGGTTTCTGGTTAGTTCAGATGGGGATCACAGCTACATGCCCACACTGTATTGAGTGGGTGGGCAGAGTTAAAGGGTTCCATGCCTTTAAAGCACCTCCTGTTCTCCTCTGCAGTAGTTGCAGCTCCAGAGTAATTCTGGCTCTGCCAAGAATTTTAGGAGGGTGTGTATTGGAAAACCTGCTGGTCTAGATATGGGTATGGCCCCTCTTCCTTCCTCTTGAAGGCACTAATCAAACAAAAGCATCCATCTCAAATAAACATCTACATTAAATCTAACATTTGTCTTTTGTATTTTGATATTTTTTTTAGGAATTTGAGACTGTGTTCTGTGGTAAAACAGGCAGGAGATTAAAAATTGGAAGACCAGACTCGTGTGTAATGTGTCCAGCACAGGAAAACCGCACAGCTATGGAGACCAAATAGCCTGACCTGCCCACTCTGAATTGTGTGACAATAGTCCAAACTGTGCTTTATTCTTTCCATTTACATGCTGAATAGGAATTTGAAAGTGTATCTTGTAAATATATATATAAATAGAAATTTAAAGGAAACATTCTTTATTGCAAATGGAAATGGAAGTTAACTACCAGCAATGGAAATCAGCGCCCTGTTCAAGGGGCTTTGGGGCCAGAAGCTACAAGAAAATGTCATGACTAAGTAATTTAACCTTTTAGTTATACAAAATTCACTTGTCATCCTGCTTTGGGGTCTATTTAATTGTTTCCTTTTACTTTCTTTTTTAAAGATGATGCAGTACAGATTGGAAGAGTTGTAGAACATCCATCTGTCTGTTATTTTAATGGCTAGATGCAAACTCATTGTTTCAGTGTAAAAAGAAACTTAAGTTACCATATAATGCCCATTTTTCCATTTCAAATGTAAATATTGTATTGGTTATTTGGACAAGTGCATAGTTTCAAAAATGTGTGTATTATGAATTTTGCATTTGCATACATATTTAACATAATTAGCTCCAAAGAGTACTGTAATGGTGTTGGCATTTTTAAATTCAGTACTATTTTTAATATCTGCCACACAACTGCCAGCAGGTTCTTGTGTTGTTACTTTAGACCAAAAGTGGCATATTTTAAACAGTAGATATTTAAATGCACAAACTATTTTTATATTTAAAGAGAAATATGATGCTTTGTTCATAGGCTTTGGCATATAGGACAGAAATAGAACTGTGTGTGACCTGAGAATGGTTTTATTGATTTTTTTTTAAATAGATGATGCTAGCAAGTTTTAAAGTATAAAAAAGTTCTACCAAAATTAATACTGGTTTAAATCACGGATAAGAACAATTGTGCAGCAATTTATGTCCAAACAATCCTAGTAAAACCAGTTCTGGAAAATGGAGTTTAGCCAAGTTAATTTGATTTGTATAATGACACTTAGAACATCACAAAGAAAAGGTTTAAAAAAAATCTCCTTTTATTTTTACAACAGTTCATACAGGTGGTTTTGGTTAGAGTTTAAAAAGCATCCTTTCTTAGGTGGGGTTCCATCACAATTACTGTGCAAATAGCTGAAGTAGAGGTCATGAAAATGCTGTTACTTCATTTCCTTCGTTATCATATGGAAATATACAAAAATTCTTCCCTGGAAATTAAAACATTTACATTACTCCTTTTGCAGAATTTGCTTGCAAGAGGATTACTGTTTACTAGTCTTGGCAAATACTTGAGGTGCAATCTGAAAATTTCTAACTGGCAGCACAGACTTAAGCAATGGTCATTCCTTAGGCCAGAAGGTTCAGATGTTAAAATACAGGATATTGAAATGCCTGATCTCCACTGATGGAAGAGGCAGCTCGGTGCCTGAGTGCCTTAACAACGTGTCTGAGTGCACAAACCTGCAGGACTGAAGTCAGTGGGAGCAGCACCAAGGAATTCAATGGAAAAGGCTCAAACTTTCTTAGCAAAAAGTTGTGATCTTTAGTACATAGGGGGTGATGGTAAAAAGGAGCAATGCTTCCTCTTGCAGGTCTCTTGAGCAAAGGGAGGAAGGAAAGGTGAGGTTGCTTAGCAGTAAAAATTCTGGAAAATAATTGGGGAGAGGAAAAGATAGTCATAAAGCATCTTTTAATTAAAGTTTTCATCTGATGCTTTCTTTTTTGTAGAACTGTGTCAAAGTCTCCACTTAATAGAGTAGAAGGAGCATCTGTCCTTTTAGCACTAGAAGGATTCTGTTTTCTTACAATGCACTGTTTATTTAAATATTCAGTCACTTCTTCACTTCTTGCACTGTTGGTTTATGATTTTTTGGAAGTTGATGCTGCAACAGCTCCCATGCAAGCCGACGTGTCACAAATTCCTGGAGTTCCCTGAGCCCCAACAGTCCCAGGAGTCCCAGGATCCCCTGGCAGCCCGGGTTCACCCTGAGCTCCATCACGGCCGTTTTTAGTAATTCCAGGCACACCAGGTGGTCCTAAACAAGAGAGGGGAAAAGAAACATGAAATATTTCCATCTCTTCTTTTTTAATATCTGTATATATGTGTTGCTTTTAGAGATCTTAATATACTTTGAGTGTCTGTACATCACACTTGTTATGGCCTGTTGAGTACAAGGTGTTTTCAATAAATTTACCCTGAATCTGGAGTATGTGCTTTGGATTTTTTTTATCCCCAATTTCGTGAAGGGATGTTTTGGCTGTGTGAGATCACAGTTCATTAACATGGATCAATGCAATTATTTTATGGAAGAGTCTGAGACAATGGGGTAAAAATATTATAAAATTTTATAGTACAAATTTTGCGGAAGAATTTAGAATAAAATGGTTGTAAATATTTTGGGTTTATGAAATCCTACAAATGGAGAGCTTGCTTTTGGTGCCTGCAGTTTATCCATTGTACAGGTGCAATCCCAAGTAGAAAAGCTGCTTTAACTGGTGAGCAAAATAAAGAATATCTCTCCAAGTTTCTGATAGATAATAATTTCCATAAATTAATCTTGAATCTTTTAATAAATGAATCATCAGGAAGCAGGCACCATGCTTTCCCTTGACCTGGAGAGCCTCAGAGTTGTCACACACCTTTAAATTAGTGATGATAATGTACTGCCATCAACATGCTGTCCCTCCCAGCCTTCCCTCGAGTGCTGGAGCATTAGATTATTTCCCCACACTTACCCTGCAGCCCTTGGTCACCATCAGGCCCATCGATACCTTGGCCAACAGGTCCTTTATCTCCCTTCTCACCAGTCTCACCTTTAATCACAAACACAATTTCCACAGTGAGCTGTGCTCTGCAGCTGCAGCCACCAACAGGAAGGAGAGAGAGCAAGAGAAGCCACAAATCCTCTGGCTGTTCAGGGGCTCTGCTCACATGGACCCCTCAAGATGCAGCAGCACTCCATCTAGAGCTGCACCAAGGAGTTCTGATCTCTTCTCCCCAGTGCTGAATCAAGCTCACAATTGTTCACAATTTATTTCAGTGGGGATAAAAGAGAAGCAAATTGCCTCTGTGCTAACTTGCCTCTGGGTCCAGGATCACCGAGCTCTCCTGTTGGCCCTCTGTATCCAGGGGGCCCTCGAGGACCAGGATGCCCCACACTTCCCGTGGTTCCAGGAGGACCTGGGGGCCCGGCTGGGCCAGGCCGGCCCGTCATTCCAGGAGCCAAGGGCTTCCTCAGGCTAGCAGCCAACTGTGCAATTTGCTCTGAAAAACACAATTAAACACTGCATCTCCAGCCTTTGCACTCTTTCTTTGGTCAGAACTTCCTGCCACTCCTGCTCCTGGCAGAGGGAAACATTCAATCTGTCCTTTCAGCTTACCTGTAGCTTTTTGGTTTGTTGTTTTGTGAGGTTTTTTTGTTTGTTTTTTCTTTTACATCTCCACAGATGGAGATTTTCATCATAAATCTGCAGGGTTGATTATTCCTGTTTCTAAAACCACTTCAAAGGATGTCAAGTATTCTAACAAATGACACTTAAATAATTAAAACAAGCTTCCTGAAGCAAACTTTCAGAGTTTAACCTCATCCCAAACAGCGAATGTAACCTCCAAATGCAAAACAGTCACGTTGAAGAAAGAAGGACACTCCCTGAGGACCTGCTCCAAGGAAACGAGGGGCACTGTGGAGAGGTGAAGTTCAGGATGACACAGGTTAGGGCAGGAGGTCTCACACAACACTTGTGCCAAAGCTGCTTTCAGTGCATTTTGCATTTCAGTGCATTGCCATGAGGAATAATTTAAAAATACTAATTTTAGAACAGCAGAAGACATCCCCAACAAGGTGACCTCCTGAATAATTTCCTTACACTAAAGGTCAATGTATTTTTTTTTCATATGAAGACAGAAAATTAACAAATCTCAGAAGCCATTTTCTGTTGAGGATCTACTCATCTGGTAATTAAAGTCAGTTTTCTCTCAGTAATACTCACCATTTATCATTTCCCCACAGAGTTCTCTGATATGTTGTTCACTGGCCTCTTTGCCCTGCAGTTAAAAGAAGAATTTGTCTTTGTAGAAACTCCCTTATCAATACCCAGCCCTGGCAGAAGCTGCAGGACACAAATCACATTTCCAGGAGCTTGGGAAGCAGCCCAGGGTCCTGCATGGAGAGCAAGGGGTTCTTTCCCCTCTTCAAAAGGGGACAGCTTCCCTTCAGAACTCTGTTATACAAATGGCAGAGATTCATTTTAATGTTAGGCCAGATATTTAATCTGGGGTTTATTTGGCCTTATTTTTGCCTGCTGAAATGCAGGACCTTATTTTTTTGGACAGCATCCAAACCCCACGATCCATTCATTCACTTCAGAGGCTCCCTGGCTCTGAACCCTGACTGTAAGCAGATACTTACAGGGGGTCCAGGTTTTCCTGTGATGCCAGGGACACCCCTCTCCCCCTGGTGCCCCATGGGTCCTGGGTGTCCTGGGATCCCTGGTGCTCCAGCTGTCCCGTTAGGTCCTTGGACACCTTTTGGACCGAGTTCTCCTCTTTTTCCTGGCTGCAGTGAAGAATAAAAGAGATCAAAACCACTTAAAATAGAAGTCATGGTCCATTTTTTTCTCTTGGGGGTTAGTTAAGACTTCAGGTTTCTGAACGAACTGCTCTGGATGATCAGATAAATTTCTTACATCCTAGAAGTGTTTTTGCAAATATAGATCATGATAAGAGGAATTCTTGCTGCAGCAAAATTATCAAAGAGATTTCAGTAGTCTGAATGTCACGACCCCTCATTTTTCTTCCAGATTTTATAGCATGATTGTGAGGAAAGCCTGCTTCTAGGGAGTGACACCAGGGCAGAGTTTATTCCACAGTCATAAAGATGCAAGGGTCATGCTTACTCCTAAATCCTTTGGGGCATGAGCCCCCAGTGTGTGACACTTACCTCTCCTTTTTGGCCAGGGGGTCCAAAGGGACCCTGTCAGAAAGAAAAGGGAAATAAGAAAGAATGATTCATTCAGAAAATGCAGATCTGAAGCCCAATCTCCCAAGCTGCTGTGACGTGTGCAAGGCTTGGGTTGCCTTCTTTTCACAGCAGGGTTGGAGACCTTGGGTGATTTATTCTGACTGACCATAGTGACCCATGGCTTTCTGGACCCATCTGTTATTTGAGAAGTTGACTCTGCTGAATTTAAGGACACCTACCAGCTCTCCTTTGTCACCTGGGAGGCCATCTGCTCCAGCAATGCCCTGAGAGAGAGAACAGAGTTAACAGTGACAGCAAGGACACCCTGGGGCNCCCCTGCTCTGTCTCACAGAAAAGAGGGGCTTGCAGCCACAGGCAAATGTGGAGTGTCCCTGTTCTCGTGGCCTCCTGAGCAGAACAGCTTCATCCCACCCTCAAACTGCAGTGATCTCTTGGTGAGGAACATCCCTCTCCACTCCTGGGGACAGGAATTCAAGAGCAGCCAGAGCTCTGGTGACATCCACTGTCCCAGGCAGGCCAGGGAGCATCCCTTTGCTGCTCACCTGCAGCCAGCAGCAGCCTGAGCAATCTGAGGGTGGCTGGGGTGACAAAAATCCCTGCAGTCACTGCCCTGCCCAAGGCACAGCTGGCTCAGCACACAGCTCTATTATTAGAGCAGATAATGAGCATTGTTGTGGTGACTCCACAGCTTTCCAGAAGAAGTTATCCCAAACAGAGGTCAGGTTGGTCTTTCCCCTTAGCAACAAAACAGAGACTGCACTGGTGCTGGTAAACCAAACCAGCAAGGCTTGCTAGGAAAGCCTCCCTCTCTGCAAGAACACAGTCATGCTTTAATGAAAGCCATATATTTGATGAAAACTGCCCCAAAAGCTCATTGCTGAGATTAAAGCAAATGTGGAAGTTGAGCAGCAAAAAAGTATAAGATTAAACTAGTTCATCAGTGTGCCAAGCTTGGAGGTCAGGGCGAAATATCCTTCACCAGGCACATGAAGTTGAGGAAAAGCTGCACTTCTAAACTCAATTCAGGAGGAATTTGATGTGAGGAGTTCCTGCAGAGATCCCTGTGGCCACAAAACACACAGCAAGGGCCTGGTGTTTGTACCACAGCAACATCTGTGCCAGTGCAGGGAAAATGGGACCAAAGAGGGGGTTGGTTTCTGCTGCAGAATATTTTCATTTGTGGAAGGGAAAGCCTTTTGGGCTGTCAAAGGCTGTGCCTGAGGCTGGGTTTAAACCCCTCTGCTGACAATGGCATCAAAGTTATCACTTACCTGGTTCCCCTTGGGACCAGGAGCACCAACAGGACCCTGAAAATAAATAAGAGAAGGAAGGCAAATGAGCTGAGGCTGTTCCTTCCCTGGGAATTCCCGGTGTGGTCAGACACTCGCTCAGCAAGGGGGCAGAACCAGTCTCCCAGCTGCCAAGTAAGAGGGTACAAAGCTCATTGACACTTCCTAGAAACAAGGGGGGATTTTAGCCCCCCTGCTGGCTCTGTGACACTCTCCACAGCCCCTGGGTTGTGTTGTGGGACAGTTTCTCAGCCTGTGATGTGAGGAGGAGCTTGGATTTACTCGTGGTATAAAACAGACAAGAATATTTTCATACCACAAGGGCGCAAAGCCAAGATGTTTTTTCAAGGCCTTATTAGGCTGTCAGTTTTGCTAGGATTTAGAGTTAGGTGCCCCTGATTTAAAGATTCATGGAACAACATGGCCATAGGAATAAAAGACATTTAGATGATGAACTGATTATCACCCCAGGAATAACCCAGGCAATTTGGTCAATCCTTCCATCTTCATCTACCTGACATTCACAGAGAGGACATGAGACATTTTCAGCCCTGTTTATGATTTTTCTGCTCCATAGAGCAGAGCCAAAAAGGAGTTCAGGAGAACCTTGGATTTTTTTTCTCTACTGCAAAATCTACATGTGAAATTCAGCCATTTTACCCTTCAAGCAGGATTTCTACAGCACAGTCATCAATCTGGCATCTGCAAACTGATCCTTTTTTATTAACTAGATCTAGAGATGGCTCAGCAGAGCAGAATCATTGAGGAGGACAAACACACACAACAAAGACATTTCATTTTGCTCAATTGAAGCACTAAGTTAAAAAGAGGGAGGATTTCTATTAATAAAAATACCTCAGAAAAAACAGACAATGGAATGTAGAGATGAAAGAGCGGCTAAAACTGTTTATAACAATCATTTTATGTTTGCTGATGGCAAAAGCAATATATTCCTTTCTGAACGTTTTCATCTAAATTTTATATCTCTGACTTCACAGGGTCTTGAGGCTCCATGAAAGTTTATGGCAATAAAACACAGTTCAGTCACCAAAGACCAAGCCCTGCAAGGAACATTCCCTTAAAGACAAGCTCAGCCCAGAGGATTTGCATTCAAAACTGGAATTCACTGCAGTGGAAATTCCTAGCAGCAGGAACAAGGAGTTCAGGACTGCCAGCCCCATGTCTTCACACATTTCATCTGATCAGTTGAACAAAACTCATGGGTTTGGCCAAGCATTTAGTGCTCAGTAGGGACAGAGGCAATGCCCCAGGTGGCTGCTGGCATCCAGAATCCTCAGGAATTTGATCATCATAAAAATCCTTAGGAAAAATATTTGTGTAATGCTGCCTGAGCAACAACAGGCAAACCCTTCCCCTCCCCATCTCCCACTCCAGAAGATGGCTGGTGGATTTTATCTCAAGGTTATTTTATATCTTACAGTCAAAGGCACTAAACCACTTGTGTTTTTCACGCCAGCAAACACATTTACTGAAATGCTGGTTTATATTCCTGACCACAGGCAGCCCAAGGACTGTGGAAAAGCCTGTGAGTACCCAGCTAGCTCGGGCATGAGGGGATTTTTCTTTTTTTAACAGAAAAGTCTCAGTTGATTTCAGGAGAGGTTGATGAGCTGGCTGCAGCTGGGATGGGGTAATTTCATTGAGTGCAGTTCTCCTCTCTATCCACATCAGGACCAGCAGTAAAGCAAGCCCAGGGCAGATCTCTGGGTTCTTTGTGTGTCCCCAGCAGCACAGGCTGTTTGTTTAGGCTATAAAAACACAGCCTGAGGGTTTAGGGTCAACCACCACGGTCCCCACTAAACCCTGTCCTCAGGGGCCACATCCACACCTTGTCTGAACACTTCCAGGGATGGTGACTCCACCACTGCCATGGGCAGCCTGTTCCAATGCTTTACAACCCTCTCTGTGAAAAAAATTCCACATATCTAATCTAAACCTCCCCTGGTGCAGCTTAAGGCCATTTCCTCTCATTCTGAGCAACCAACAGTCACATCTCAGAGTAACTACACTGAACTTCAGAGCCAGAAATAAAACCTAGATTATTTTTTATTGCTTTAAGCACAACATTTTCCCTCCCTCTGCTTGGAGCAGCTCCCTGGGCGCTTCTTGCAGGGGCCTCTTCCCCTCTGAATGTACATTTTTCACCACAGCAAAGCCCTGAATGCAGTCAAGAGCCCCACAGCTCCACAATAACCCTCCTGTTTCACACTTCCAGCTCACAGGCACTCCAAGAGGCTTTTTTAAACCTGCCTGCAGCCAGCACAGAAGGGCCATTGTGGAACCCCTGTGGTGCTGCTGCAGTTGCTTACACAGAAAGGAACTTAAAGCTTTTTTTTTAAAAAAAAAAACCTTTCACCTTAAAGCTGGGGAGGAGGGAGCTGGTGAACACATGGCTCCTGTTCTCCTGCAAGCTCCCAACAAGTGCTGTTCACTTTGCCCTGATGGCTTCTTTCAAATGAGAATGAGCTCATTTAAACAAAAAGTCACATTTATTGTGAGGTGGGATGCCCAGGTGTTTTGCCGTGCAGAAAGAAAAGTCACTGATAAAACTGTAATTAAAAAAAATCCCAGAGAGTCTAACCAAGCATCTGAGTGACAATAATCCATGGATCAGCTCTCTTGTGCTCCTGGGGAGTGAGGCTTTGGTGGAATCAGTGTGAGGAACAGGGAAATATCCCAAACACTCTCTGTTCTGGCTGGGATAGGGCCTGGAAGTTGCTTTTAAACATTCCACCCTATCCAAAAACAGTGGGAGTTTCTGTAGTGAAACAGAAACCAGGAACAGAGGGGATGCACCAGTCTGACCTGGGCAGCCTCAGTGGAGAGCTGGGACACCCAACACAGCCACAGCAGGTTTTGGGCCCCCATGGTGCTCTAAATTCCCATCCCAAACAGGAATTGGGGACAGGTGTCTTGTCCTTACCCTGTCTCCTGTCTCTCCACGGATCCCAGTCGGGCCAGGCAGGCCAGGCTCACCACTGGCACCTTTGGGGCCCTGTTGGGAAAACAACAAACACCAAGATACAGCTCAGAAAGCCAGAAACCCTGCACCCTTCGACACCCTGGGAGTTCACCAGGCTCCATAACATGTTCAGAAAGGTTATTTTTGGATGGTCTCTCTCCCTTTTCCCCCAGGACCTGGGCACTACTTGTGTTGGTTGGTAGAGCCCATTCCAGCCTCTCTCCTGGTCCACAGCCAAGGTCAGGCACGTGCCAAGGTGTTCCAACCTTTGGCTTGGGTCTTTCATTGATAAACCCCTTAAAATTAATAAATCTTCAATGTCTGTGATCCCACCAAGTGATGCTCCCCTCAGCCAGTGCCAGTGGAGAGTGGAGATCCCACACCCTTGGAGAAGGGAGGGAGAAATATTGGAGACCCCAGTGCAGCAAAAAGGAGGAGGAGTTCACTGAAGAAATACAGGTGGAGGGTGGAGCAGATCAAGGAGAAATTGAGGGTTCTTTATCAAGATCAAACTCAAAAAAAATCATAAATTCTGGTTTGGGGTGGAAGGGACCTTAAAACTCAGCATGTTCCAGCACCTGCCACAGGCTGGGACACTTTGCACCAGAGCAGGCTGGCCCCATCAACCTGGCCTTGGGCACTTCCAGGGATCCAGGGGCAGCCACAGCTTCTCTGGGCACCTGTGCCAGGGAACAGGCTCAAAACTCAACCCCCTCCCTTTGCAAACACTAAACAGAAACTGCTCCTGCAGGCAGCTTTTCTGGCCCTGTGCTGTTTATCCCATCCCTTGGTAATGAAGGAGTGTCACACTGGTTCTGGCAGATGGAAAGGCATTTCTTCCTCTCCCTCATTTCCATCACCCAGCTGCACGGCCAGAGCTTTGCAGTGACACTGCAAACACCACAATAATTACCCCTCTCACCACACTGACCTGGAAACCTCGGACACCACGGGCTCCTATGGGGCCTTGGAGGCCCAGTGGTCCCTGCAAAGAGAGAGATCAGCTTTGGGGAGGAGAACATCTGGGGTCAGCTGTGTCATTAAACTGGCACAGTACGCAGTTCTGTGCTGCAGCACTTTGCCCCTTTGCTGCTCAACCACTGCAAAGTGGGGTTTGGTGCTTGCTGAGCTTTGTTAATTGCATTGTTATTAACAGAAAGGCTGATTTGGATAATCAATGCTTGACAACATACCACACTCATGAGCAGTAGAGATCAGGGACAGCATGAGAGAGCATAGCCAACATCCATTAGAGGGATCTGCTATCCCAATATGATGCTTTTAATTGATTGCAAGGAACTGCTGCAAAAACATGTGCTGCAGGCCCTTGGAAATGATAGATGGCAATTGCATCCATTTGCTTGGACACCCCTGGCTCCAGCAATGCACAAAAAGGCAGCAGTTTATGCTGTCAGAGCAGAGGCTTTTAAGAGCTCACCACACAGAACATGAACATTACCATTAGGAGTCTCTATTGCTTTCTCCTGAGAAAAATATCACATATCCAATAAAGATCTTGGATAAAAAAAAAAACAACCCTAAGTAATTTAGGCATTTAAATCTCATATTGCAAACTGTCTTCTTGAAATAGATGCCTTCAGCAAGCTTCTGTCACGAGGCAGGGCTGCAGCTTTGGCTCCTTTCACTGCCATCCCTGCTGAGTGGAGCATTCAGGGACACAAATAAACCTCAAACTGGCCACTGACATAAAGCAGCATCAAAAAAGCTGAACAACTGCTCAGGTATTCTTGTGGTTACTGGTTTGCACTTTGTTTTCTGCTTGTAATTCAGGAAGGAACTTTGAAAGTTACAAATACAAAGCTTTAGGAAAGTTGAGTTAAATTGCATCAGAAATTATTCTGCCGAGCTGCTGGTGGGAGCTGGAGGGACCTGACAGGTTCTGAGAAACCCTTGGTACTCAGAGCTAAAAAAACCCAAATTGATTTGAGCCAAACAGCCTTAACACTAGAAAAATCCTGCACCTCTCAGCTCAGTCTTAACTAATAACTTATGATTCTAATAAAACAAATCAGAAATGAGAAACCCAGGTTGGACATAACCATGGGTTCAGCTGCAACTGCACCCCTGTCAAAACTCTGCACCAGCACAATTAGCTCGACTGCTTTTGCTTTTTTGGCTGTAATAACGTGGTACCTTTTGTGAGGCCAGCCACTTTGATGAAAAATTGCAGACATAAAAGCAAACATTATTAATACAGCTTATTTCTAAAGCTGATTTCCCTCTCCTTGGAAGTTTAAGTAGCAGCTGCTCGCAAACAATAAATCATGCAGTTCAATTTCTTCCAAGTGGCATGTACCAGAAATCATATTAGACTTGCTGTAGGCTCCTGGATTTCAAAATGAGATTAAGATGGAGGAAAAAAAAAAAAGAAAAGAAAAAGAAAAAAACCCCAACTAAACCACTGGAAGATCAGATCCAACCCCAACAGCAGCACTAGCTGGGGAGTGAAAGATGAAAAAGATCCCCAAGCATTTTTAGCAGTGGGATCAAAATGAGGGTTTTACCCTCCTCATATGATTTTTTCTCATCTCTGCTGTTGAGCAGGGCCACAGCAGGGCAGTTATTCCCAGCTTGGTTGTATCTACAGCTTCAGGGTTTGCAGGGAATCCCTCTGCACTGCTCCAAGGAAAGGGATGCAGGACTGGGAGGATTTCAGGTGTTGTGTGCTGGTGACAAAATCCACTGCACGAGCTTCCCAGGAGCTCTGCATCACTAATGCCTCACTTCAGCACGGGCAGAACCTTCTCATCCCTGTGTAAGGAGGGGCCTGCTGACTGTCCAGGCTCTCCTGCCAGCCTGTGGCAGCTCCACAAACCTCCAGGACAGCTGCAGTTTGCTCTGCCAAGCGAAATGGGAGAGCTCACTTGGCATTTGCACAGAGCTGCCAGTGAGAACAGGGCCTGGCCCAGCTTGGGAGAGGAATTTCTGTGCTGCCAAAGCTCCCCAGAGACACCACCAGGAGAGAAAGTGGCTTTTTACTGCAGCCAGAGAGTGACCCCCCTCCACAAACCCTTTTTTGGCACCTCTCTGGTTCACAGCCAGCTCTGTACTCACAGTTGCTCCTCTGGGTCCTGGCAGCCCTCTCTCACCAGGAACGCCAACATCGAGAAAGCAGGGACACCAAAGTCAGCTGTGACATTGAGGAGCCACAAACCCACCCTTCCCACCCCACTGGGACATTTCCTGGAGCCCAGGCTGTTCAGCCCCAAACTCCTGCCCCACTGGCCCACCTGCCAGCCCACAGCTGGTGGGTTTTGCCCAGCACCCTGCCCTGCCAGCTCAGGGCTCCCAGGGGGCTCCACACCAGTGTGGGATGCCTGAAGTGCTCAATCCCATGGGATTGCAGGTGCTGCATCACTGGAAGATTTATTTATACAAGGAAGCAGCATTGAGATCCAGATCCCCAGTTTGGTTTAAAACTCATCAGCAAAATGAGGTTTTTTTATGCTAAGTGGGAATGTGGGAGACTTACAGGGATGCCTGGCTCTCCAGAGGGACCTGCCTCTCCCATCTCTCC
Organism: Pycnonotus jocosus; assembly: GCA_013400435.1. NCBI lineage: Eukaryota > Metazoa > Chordata > Aves > Passeriformes > Pycnonotidae > Pycnonotus > Pycnonotus jocosus. The sequence goes on along the minus strand of VWYP01015977.1, from coordinate 519,609 downwards.
AGGGCTGCCCTGCAGAGCACAAAGCAAACACTCAGTTAGGGCATCACTCCAGAGAGTCATTTCTGTCCTACCTGAGGCAACAAAAGGAGGAGGGAGTTAAATCCTGGCTCAGGAAATAAAATAAAATAAAATAAAATAATATATAAATATAAAATTTAAACCATAAAATATAAAATATAAATAACTTTTACAGTTTTCAGTCAAAACTCACAGCACCAGAGGTGAGCACACTCTGTCCTGGCACCAGTGGCCAGGGAGGGCTGCCAGCCCCAGGGCAGTGTCCCCATGTCCTGTGTGAGACAGGATGCCAGGACATCCCATCACATTCACCCCTGCACCACCTTCCTGCAGCGTGCTCTCCTCCCTGAGGATTAGCAGCAATAATGATGCAGAGGGAAAAATTCATAAAGGAGAGGGACAGGGAAAAAAAAAAGACACCTCTCAGAACAGCTTTGTGCTGGAGTGCTTTGGTCTGCCTGAGATTTTCTTTAATCTCACAGGTAGCTGTCAATCTAAAGCTCCATGGAGGTTTTTCTCCTGAGGTGAGGGAAAATCTGCAGAAGGCAAGATGAGCTCATTCTGCTCCTGCTGGTGCTCAGCCTTTTGATTCCCAAAGATCAAGCCTCCTCCTGGGACTCTGACAAAGGGATGAGGTTTACTAAGCCACTAATGACTCTCCTGTGTATCTGCTGTGTCTTTACTGAACCAGGTGCCAGCCCAGTAATTTTACCAAATTCCCACTCTTCAGCCCCAGCAGAAATACAGAAATTATCACTTTGGGGTAAATCCCCCCAATCCCCCAAAGGCTAAACAGTTTTGCTGTGACCAGTTTCCCCACCAGACCCCATCATCAGAGAGATTCACTTACTGGTTCACCCTTTGAGCCTTTAATACCTGCTCTTCCAGGCAGACCCTGGAAAAAGAAAATTATATTAAAGCAATGTCAGAAGAAGTGAAGTTATTAAATTTGTTTATTCTGGTTTGATTTGACACACAAGGAGTGACCTTTGCTTGAAGCAATGGAGGGTTTAAATTTCTGCAGCTTTCACTGTGAAAATTATGACTTCAACATCTCTCTTGCTGCCCTTGCAGCTCCATGGACACTAATCCTTGCCATGGGAGCAAAGAGCAGGGATATACAAATAGACCAGCAGCAGCAACACTTTGCACAGCAGAAACCTCTCTCCAGGGGTGTTCAAAACATTCTGTAAATGCAGGAAGAAAGGAATACTTTGTCTCTTTTAAATAGTTGGAAGTCTGGAGAGATGAAACATTTTGCCAATAAGCACTGGAGTGAGGCAGGGACAGAGCTCAGGATATCATATCCCAGATCTTACCTCCCTCCATGAGGGATGCACATCAGTGGGATGTGAAAGAGAAAATCCCTCTCAAGTTTAGATTTTAAAGACTCAGAGAGGCCAACAGCCAGGGAATTATTGTGTGGTGCTGCTCCAGGTGTTCTCCAATCCTGTCTGGCACACTCCTTCCCTGTCTCCAAGGTGGGAAAAGTGCATTTCCTCTTGGCTTGACTAGAGCTCCTTGTGAAACAACCCACAGAATGTCCCTCCCCTGTCCCCAGGAAGGATCTGTGCAGGCACCCTGAGCTGCTGGAGCCCCCAGAGGTGGCAGCTCCTGCTCCATACTCACAGGAAGTCCATTTGGCCCCTTCTCTCCAGGAGCACCCATGGGAGCAGCGTCACCCTGTGGATAGGGAGAGGTTAGGAGGGGAATGAGAGATGGCCTGGCACAGGCAGGGGACACATTCCCAAACAGGCATTGGTGCTTTCCTCCCTCCCTGTATGCACAGGACCAGGAGCTGTTGTGTCTGCAGGAGTGAGCACCCACTGGACAGGAGCTCCCAGGTGTTTCCCTGCTTCCTGCAGCTCCCAGCCCTCCCTGGCAGCACATGTTCAATATTCCTGCAGGAGCACTGTCCAAGAACCAGGCAGCCAGCACCTGACAGCCCTTTGTCTCCAGGCTGCTAAAATCAACCCTGTCAACAGCTCTGGAAAGGCATCTCTGAAGTCAGGAGTCAACCAGCAGGAACCACTGAACCCAGGGACACAGCTGAGCTTACACCCTATGTGCACCTTCCTTCTTTCCTTAGGAAATTCCCTTGGGATTAACCAACAGGAGAATCTCCCTCTCCTTCACCAGCGACAATATTAGAAAACTTTTAGAAGGAAAAGCTTTCCAGCCAAGCTTCTTGAGGAGCATCAGTAGCTTTGCAGCACTCCCAGCACAGCCTCAGGGATCTTCTCTGCAGGTTTTAGGTAGGACTTTACAAACCTTCTCACCATCGAGTCCAGGAGCTCCATCCCGCCCATCCTTGCCAGGAATGCCCTGCAATCATGGACAGCACACCTTTAGGTCAGGAGGAGGCTCTGTGGTTTGCAAAATACATTCACAGAGGCACAAAAACACATCAAAGAAGCTTTTTGGCAATGAGTGCAGCTTCACTCATTGGAGATTTTCATTAACAGCAGTACAACCATGGCTTAGTCCAGCTGGGTTTACACAGAGACCCACTGAGCAGAAGCCTGACAGCAAAAGGGCAAGAAGCAGCTTTTTTCCTATCATATTTTGTCTCCTCATCTGCAAGCAACACAAGCAGCAAGATCTGCATCCTACTTAATTGACTTACAGGTTCTCCTATGAGCCCACGAGCCCCTGGGTTTCCTTTTGGTCCAGGTTTACCCTAGAAAACAACAATAAATCCTGTATTAACTGTTGTAAACCTGAAGAACAGCCAACAAAGACAAGGCTCAAATTCTGTAGGGACATTTCATTCCACTCCTGCTGGGTCCTCTGTGTCCATACAAGTATGGAGGTTGTTTTGGGACACTCCAGGAAACCAGCCCAGTGCTGGATACAACACCTGGGAAAATCCTTGATCACTTCAAGGGATGGGGATGTCAGATCTGCTCCCTGTCCCCCAAGCTGTAGCAGCACTTGGACACTTTATTGCTCAGGCATCTTTAGTAAGAGTCAAACATCTCATTTTTGAGATGATGCCTCCATCCCTTTCAAGCAAATGAAGGAGGCACAAACCAAAATAAACCCAGGGAACAGTCTTTGGACTGTCACATCCCAGACTGTGGCAGAGGGTGTTTGACTGCACTTACAGTGTCACCTTTGGGCCCCCGGAATCCCTGAGGTCCTTTGCTCCCTTGGTCTCCCTGTGACAGAGAAGGAAAAGCATCTCCATCACTCAGTGGCAGAGATTTGCTACTTCCAGGGTGAGATGAGGAGGTTTTTGTGCTGTTTTCTGGTGTCAGCAGAGGTGTGAGCACACACAGTCCCCTCAGAGCCCAGCTGCACGTCCCCAGTTACACTCTAATTCCTGACACACTCTCTGCAGCAAAGGGACTCTGCCAACAATCCCTCAGGGCAGAGACCATCTTCCCCTTCGTTTAATGAAGCAATTTCTTTAGGCAGAAATGGAGTGGGAGAAAAGCTTTAATATTTCCTGTCTGGATCCTGCTGGGTGCAATGAAAGGTTTGGTGAGAAAGCACCTCATTTTATTTTAGTTTGGATGAATTTCTTCTATAATTGCAAGACTTGGGAGGGGTCCCCAGAGGGTGGTGCTGCAGAAGGGAGCTCTGCAGAAGGATGGGGATTGCATCCTTAATACATCCTTAATCCACAGCTATTCCTCCTTGGAGCAAAAATCTTTCAGAGCTGTGGGCACCTGGGAACAGACCAGGCTCAAGGGATGTAAACTCACAACAGGGCTGATTCTTCCTCCAAAAAGAGCAATTAATTTTCCCTTCTCCAGTGCTTGCCCACAGCTGCTGGTGCTCAAGGAAGGGCAGTGAAGCACAGAGAGAAATGGAAACGTGGTGAATTTATTCTGGTGTGGGGCGTGGCAAAGAGAGAGACATCATAAAGTCTGGGTCAGGTAAAATAACATTGCTGTAAGTGGAGAAAAAAGGGCAAAGGGAATAAATAATCTGATGGAGGTGGTCAGCACAGCCTGTTCACAGCTCTCAAAGGAGGAACAGACCAGGCTGTGGCTGTGGAAGGCAGAGTCACAGAGAGACTGGGATACATACAGCTTTCCCTGGAGGTCCTGGGATTCCAGGTGGGCCCCTGAATCCAATGTCACCCTGCAGAGAACAGACATCATTGTGATGCTGGGCTTGGCAGAGGGTGAAGTAACAGAATCCCCACCTTGTACCACAACCTGAGGAAACACAAAAGCCCTGGAAAGACACCCTGGATCTCCTGCTAGTTTGCAGGACAGACATGCAAAAAATCCCACTGTGAACAATGGGTTTTTACTCTGGATCTCCCCACCTTTGTACCTCTGATACACTGATATCATTCATGGCCTTGCTATCTTGATAAAACTCTTACTCCTAAATAAATGCATGACTTCATCCAATTCAAAACCATTCAGCCTCTGGGCTGCTGGTCAAGGGACTGTGACAAGAGTCCAAAGCCTCACTGAGCTGGAGATTGACTCTGTTCTCACTGAGGAGCTTTTTGTGTCCTGAAAACCTTTGTCCATCAGTGATTCTTTGGCTTTTTCTTGTAAAGAGACGGAACAGAAAGTGAAATGTTCATGAAAAGGTGGGGTTTTTTTTTTGTTTGTTTTGTTTTTGTTTTGTTTTGTTTTGTTTTAAGATTCTACAACATTGTCAGTCTTTCACTTTGGTTGGAATGACTCAGCCTGGCTGGGTCTGACCCTGCCAGTCCCTTGGGTGTGTGGATTCTCCTGCCTGGGAAGGTTGCTCTGATGGAGGGGCTGCAGGGAACAGCCCACACTTGATGCCTTTACAAGTTTCCCAGTGGAGTTCAGTAAGGACAAGTGCCACTGGCACCTCTCAAAAGGCAAACTGGTGGTGAAGAAGAAAAGAAAAAAATCAGAAGTTTTTTCTTACTCTGTCGCCAGCTGGACCCATTGGACCAGGGAGGCCTCTTAGTCCTCTTGGGCCCTAATTAAGAAAACAAATCAGCTCAAACTCAATCACTGTTTGTGTAACCAAGGTGACTGATGGCTCCACTGAGCTGCACAGTGCACAGGCCATGGGGATGGTGGGGAGAGAAGAGCTGGGGTTACCTGCAGGCCAACTCCTCCGGGAATTCCTGGGGGACCAGGAGGGCCGGGGTTACCCTGGGAGAGAAAAATCAATCAGACAGGAGGAGGGGCAGCAGCAGCCTCCAAACACAGCCAGGGACATCCCTGGCTTATTTCTCCTTGAGCTCCCTCTCTCCCTCCCAAATTTCTCTTCAGATTTTGCTTCTGCCTTATAGACAATTTCTTCTATGTACAAGAATGTTCAGATCAGTCAGGAATTTGTCCTGATCTTAACATGATGATCCTTGGAAAGATGAATTTTCTTGGTTCTACAGGGAGAACAGTGGAACCCAATGCACTTCAGCCAAAGCATCTGCTCCTTGTTCAGCCAACAGCCTCATTCCTGCCTGTCTCCTTGAAAATCAAATCACTTATTTCTTTTTCAATGTGTTTTTAAAGAGAAAATTCTTCCCCCATTATTTTAAGTTAAAGTTTACCTTCTCTCCTTGTTTTCCTACTTCACCAGGCTCCCCTTTGTGACCAGTGTGTCCCTAGAAAATAAGAGCTAGGATTATTCACACCGCAGTAGAGTCTTGTTTTAAAATTAAATTTGGAGAGACAGCTGTGAAACCTAAACCCCCACATCCCAAATGACTCTGAGAGAAAACAGTCTGTAGGTGTGCTGTGAATGGAGATCCCTCCTGGGGGAGGTTATGCAGGTACCAGTGTCAGATTTGATGTATTTCCAGGAAATACCCAGATTTAGTTTTCCAGGGTGACTTGCATTGGACTCAGTGGTCTGGATGCAACTCTCAAATACAGATCAGGGACCAGAACTCAGTTCCCATCACCCCAGAAAACTGGGATGAGTCATTCCTGAGAACCCCATTCTGCATTTTTAACCTCCCTTTTTAAGTCATCTTTAATATCTTCATCATCAAGCTTGCAAAGAAATCCATGTCCCACTGAAAGCTTTTATATGTGCTCTGATTCAATTTGTGTCTTGGCTCTTTTCCTGTAATTGTGGGAGAGACCCAGGCTGATTTCAGCCATGGCAGATGTTATTCCTCACCACAACAAAGGTCTTGTGCACCATTTGCATCATGACTGGAGAGTTTCACAGGGTTTTCCATTTCATGAGCAGTGAATTTTGAGCAGTTATGCCCTAAACATTTTGTGTTTGTGATGATATTTATGACTCAGTGCAGAGCCCAAACAGACCTGAGAAAGGTCACTTCAGGAGGGGCTGAGAGCATTTCCCAGGAGTTCTCCCACTCACTGCCAACTCCTAAATCCTTTTTACTTTGTCTCACTGCTGGAGTCCATAACTGCAAAGACTTCTGTGAACCACAGAGAGGACAGAGGAGGAGATGTTCAACTCCTGGGGGTTGAAAACCTGAATTTACATACCAGAGCCCAGCAACTAAACATAAATCTGCCTGGTGCTACTCTGGCTGTAAAAACCACAATTAAGTTGTATTACATTAATGATGTAAGTTAGTAATTAAGACATTAATGATGTCCTTGTTTGTTCCTGTCCATCAGCTCTGCCCCACTGGGCTTTAACTTATGCCAAGGGTTACATTTCATTGGTAGGAATAAATGCAAATGCATGGTTGGTTTGGGAGGTGTGCAGCCTATATATAGAGACTGTATATCCAATTTAATGCCAGGGGTTCATAGTGGGGTTTATTTTGGGAGACAAATCCTGGTATTGCAGGTGATGCTTCCTTACCTTGAAGCCTGGCATTCCTGGGGGCCCTGGGGGACCTGGTGGGCACAGAGCTGGGCACTGCAGGGAACAGAAACACTTTGGTTCAACAGGCACACAGCACATCCAGGGAGGCTGGCTTCATCCATTAGGTGAAAAAGCCATGTGGGTTTTGGCTCTAAATTCACTAAATCTAAATGGAATCACAGCATCGTGGATTCACCAACATCTCCCTGTGGAACGGGGTCCTGGTGGTCCTGGTAACCCACAAAATAATGATTTATGAATGGCCTGCTCCACTTTGAACACAGACTGTGAGACTTTCCAAAGGCTGAGTGTCCACAGTCCAAAATGCTGAAGAACACAAATTTCCCAGTGAAGCTGGATCAGTTTCTTTAAATCATTAGGGCCATATTTAATTCTCTGCATGAAAAAGGCTGTGTTGATCTCCTTTACGCAACTCCTTAAAACAAGGACAGGCATCAGAGTTCATTGAAGGGCACCAACAAAAACCCAATACCTATAAGCTGATATCTGCAGATGTCCAGGGGTGGGAGAGCCCCTGCTGGGAACTCCAATTTGACTGGGAACAGATCAGAACATGCATGGAAATTTAATGAGGAAAAAGCCATATTCTTGAAACTTTACAAATAGCTCTTAATTTGTTTTGTTGTTTGTTCTTTTTTTCCTTTTAATACAACTTCAGGCAGCACCTCTGTAACAAAAATTTGATTTTCTAGTATATTCCACAGGGTAACTTAAATTAAACATGCAGAAATAGCATCATTTTCTATTAACTCTCATGTGATGTGCCATAAGGCAGCCTAAAGTGACTTGGAGCTTTTTTTGGGGCACGCCAATTAGAAAACCAAAGGAGCTGTCACAACAACAGCTGTGAAATCTGCAAATGTCACTTCCATCCTTCATGGACTTAACACTCCTTTCCTTCCCCTGAAAGAAAGGGATCAAGGCTTTCTCCTAAGGAAAGGAGCCTAAACAAAGCATATGTCCATAGGAACCCAGGGCCACCAGCCCTGGAAATAAACAGTGCTGCACACTCAGCCTGTCCTGCTGCAAAGCAGGACTGGAAGCATGGAAAGCTGATCTTTTACTGAATGTTGAAGTTGTTTAGCACATGAAGAATGCATGCAAAATGTGCATTTTGGGAAGAAAAAAAGCAAGGACAAAATCAAAGATTGGTTTGGGTTGGAAGGGACCTTAAAGCTCATCCCATTCCACCCCCTGCCATGGGCAGGGACACTTTCCATTGTCCCAAGGTGCTCCAAGCCCTGTCCAGCCTGGCCTTGGACAGTGCCAGGGATGGGGCAGCCACAGCTTCCCTGGGAAGTCTGTTCCAGTGCACATCAGCCTCCTTCAAAAAACATTTCAGCCCAGCAAACACACACCTCACTCTTGTACATCCTGGTGAGGTGGTTTAAACCCACACCTGCAGGTCCAAACAGAGCATGTTAAATGGTCTGACACTCCCCCAGCTGTGCCAACCAAAAGTCACATCAGGGATTAAACCAAAGCATATTTTGCTGCTACATTAAAAACAACCTACCTGAAGGTCCCCACCGCCTTCAGGAAGGGCTCCTGGAAGACCCTGCAATTTAAGGAATGGTGGCTTTTAAACACAAGACAAACACCAGGAGCAAACACAATTTCTAGGACAATTCCTCCAGCCTGGATCAGCACAAGGCACACTCTCAGCCCCACAGCCTGAGGTGCTGACCCTGAAGTGTCATGAGCTGCAGCAGTCCTCAAAAGCAGAGCCATGAGGGCTGAAACCATCCCCTGGAGATGCCCAGATGGGCTTGGGGAGAGCCTGGGGCCTCGGGTGATGAAGGCAGCAATTAGAGAAGAGCAGCTGTGCCTGGCCTTGGGAAACACCTCCCAATCCCACTGTTCAACACTCCAGAGAGGCCACAGCAAACCCAAAGCAGGGAGTTGACTTCAAGCACCACTTGCTGCCCTTAAAAGAACAGATCCTGATCCAGGCAAGCACAAAAATCTTCCCTGAGAGAACAACAAGCCCACCCCGTGCCCTGTGTGCCATAAAGGTGGGGCTCCTCACACAGAGCACAAATAACAAACAGGAGATCATCAAAACCTCCAAAAGCAGCCAGGGAAAAGTCCCTGCTCTCCTCAGGGCACGGTGTTCATGCCCTGCTGAATGCTCATGGCAGTGGCAGCAAATAAAAAGTGCAGCAAGAAGAAAATTCCAGGCTCCCCCCAGGAATTTTCTCACATTTGTTTTCAAGTCTCAACTTACTGGAGGCCCAGGTGGTCCAGGAGGCCCTGGGAATCCTGGCAGACCAAAAGGGCCCTAAAAGGAGAGAAAAATAATAAAAATTCCCTTTCAATGTAAATGCAAAGGGATGCATGTGAGGGGTGGCTACCAAAATATCACTTCAGAGAGAGGTAAGAGAAAAAAAATTAAACTTATTCTTCTGTGGTTGTGGCACATTCAGTAAATGAGGATTAAATGGCAGGAGAAACTCACAGAAGGGCCCCGAAATCCCTGTCCACCTGGGAGCCCACTGGGTCCTGGAGGCCCCTGTGGAACAGAGAGAAGAGTTTGTACATCTGTGGAGACCTGGACACCCCAAAGCCCAGGGGTACCCAGCAGTTGGGCTGTCCCCATTTGCCCAAATCCCCCCAAGGAGCTCCATCCTGCACCACACCTGCAGCTGCCCAAGGCACATCTTGCTTTTTCTTCCCCTGGAATTCCCTGCCAATCTGCATCCCTGAGGCACTGGGCAGCTCCCAGGAACCCACCAAACAAAAGCTGCCCCAGAATTGGTCACCTCCACTGTTCACAAGGCTGCTGTGCCTCGAATTTACCCTGGAGCAGCTTCCCCAGGGTGAGGGCAAGGATAAAACCCCACAATGATCTGCAGGACTCCATTTCCCTCTGCCTGGCACAGTAGAAGGACCTGAGCCCTGGGGTGGGGTTACAACACTCAGGGTATCCAATAAAATCAGAAGCTTAAGTTATAACTCTTTTGGAAAAAAATAAATAAAATCTTGTTACTTACTGGAGGTCCTGGTAGTCCTTTGACCTGGAAACAACATTTGAAACAGTAAAAGATCACTCAGAAACTGAACATTCAGGAAGAAAAGACAACCTTGGAAAACACTGCTATTTTTTTTTGTTTGTTCTAAGTTTCCTTATCACTCCCTTGCCCCTAATGATTATAATTTGCAATCAGAGCAGAGTCTTGATGAATCCTTTTGTTGCCTCTAATAATTTGCATTCCCTTTCCATCTCTGTTACCTATGAGACATCTGTAAGAAAAGAGATGTGTGGTGACACAAGAGTGGGACACGGAGAGGAAGACAACATTCCACTTTATCTATTTCTCCTTTTTCTTTTCCTTTGGATTTTGCTTAGACATTAGATAATGTCTAATAATTATGATAGCATTTGTTATGTCAGTCTGTACCCCAAGCTGGTTTGATTTTAGAGCATCTCAGGGAATAAAACCAGGTCTGTGTTACCAGAACAGGTGACACATACATATTTAAACATTTCAAACAATGTATTCACTCATTCTGGCTTTGATCCTTTTGTTTGGGATACAAAGCTCCCCATCCTCTCTTGGTGATGGTTTTGGTATAATATTCCACACTTTCATCACATGTGCTGTTCTGGGAGGTACTTACAGCTGGTCCAGGTGGCCCAGCAGGTCCCAATGCACCCTGTGGGAATAAAACAGGATAAAAATTAGCAGGGATAAAAGAAAAACCTTCATATGGGGACTCACCAAGGCCTGCTCTCCTTGACACCAATCTTTGCTTGGAAACTCCAGCAGTGTCTTGCAGAAACAGGGCACGACTGGAGACGCTCAGCTGAATTCACACTGAATTTTACTCGCAAATAAGGGAAAAAATTTATGGATAATTACTCTGAAAGTCTCTGTTGGCCTCAGATGAATATCTAAATATCCTCTATTAATATCTAAACGTTCATAACTTGAATTCGATCTACTTGAAATATTCTCATTCATAATACATTCATATTGTACATCCAATGACTAAGTTTTCTAAAACTATTAACAAAATTTGGATTCGTTCTAGCGAATTTTATTAATTCATCCATTTTCCTTTCAAGCAAAGCCAAAGACTTGGCAGCTTCTGCTTCTTCACTTGCTTCATTGGCAAATCCCCTGTGTCTCCTTTTCCCAGTTTGCATTCCTGTTCTTAGGCTGCACTGGAGCTGGGTGAACTCATGGCTCAGACTAGAATTAAGTCACTCTTGAAGCTGTGAAATTCCTGCTTCACTGAAGATAAGAACACAGAGAGACCTCCTTCACCCCTTTGTTGCACTGCAAAGCTGCCAGCTGGCCAGCAGGCTGGAAAATTAATTATGGGTGCTAATTCTGAAACAGAATTCCAGCATGGGTTGGGTTGGGAGGGACCCTAAAGATCAACTCATTCCACCCCCCTGCCACGGACAGGGGCACCTTCCAGGGGAGCAGGGACAAAGCAGGGACAAAGCAGGGACCTCTCCTTGCACAGGGACAAAGCTTCCTTGGCCTCTCCCCAGCCCCAACATCCCCAAAGTCCTGCACAGAAACAGCTCGAGGAGATGTCCTGAGCTGGAATTAAACCCCTGGGACCAGGAGAACAAGGCAGATCTGGGGAATATCCCAGCACACACAGCTCCCACTGTGACCCCAGGGATGACACCTGCCCTCTCCTCATGTTCTGTGGGCCAAAGGAGATTAGAAAGCTTTTCTCTTGTTAAGATTAAGGAGAAAGACACAGAGGACCCAAGGCCTTGTTAAGAGTGGTCCTGTGATCAGAGTAATCCAACAAAAATCAGCTGTGCTCGGAATGTCAGCTCATTCATCTCTGCTGCTGCAGGTTACTCTGCTCTGCCTCCAGTCACATTTGTCTTCAGGCCAAAAATCCTTACAAGGGACAAGCTGGGACCTCCTCCTGCAAGGAAAACATTGAATTCCTGGCACCTCCTGACTTGCACCCTAATTCTGAAAGCGGCTGCATTGCCCCTTTCTGCTTTGTCCAACAGGACAGAAAGTTGGCAGAGCACTCAAAATGCCAAAGGTTGGCCCTTTACACTCCCTAATTTTGATATCTTGGAGAGTGTAAGGTGCAGAATGCAGCAGTGAACATTCCTGGTAGGGTAAGGGATCATGAAGTCTCTGAATGAGCTGCTGCTACTGCATTAAGGCAAAGGAAAGCCTCTAATTTACATCTCAATTTTAATAACATTGTCTGACTCCACTCGTTCTCCTGGTAACAATGTTCCTTCTCTTTTGATTAGAAAATGCTATCACCATAATTTTTCACTTTGTAGTAATTTACTCTGTGAATAGACAACTGTGGAGCATAGAAAATACTTGATTATTACAATGTTCATAAATAGAAGGGAATAATTATGTTTTTCTTGTTGCTTTCATTGGAAAGGAACAAACTTCAGAATGGCCTTTGAAAAGTTTCCAATGAAGAACCAGTATTTAGCATGGAGGCCAGGACCCAGCTCAACCCCAGCTAAAATTAAAGGGGCTTTAAAACTGAAAAAAAGCAGATTTGATCTAACCAGTCTTTAAGCAGAAGCAGGAGAAAAGCTAATGGATGCTGAGAGCAGCAAGAGATATTTAAGATAAAAATCCTTTTGGAAATGTTTGACAATGAAGTATTACTGAAAACTGGCTTCCATGAGCCCACTTCCCTATGCTACACAGCTTTGCTCTCAGACACTCCAGTTCAAAAAATTAAGCTTATTTAGAAAAAATCAGAGTGTAAAGCATGAATTCAAACCCACAGCAATAAGTAAACAGCTTATTTCAGTGACTCCTGCAAGACTGAAATATGCTCTAAAAGACAGGGAGAAAAAAAGCAAATCAGGCTAAGAACACTGCCCATTCAGAGTGCTAAAGCTTTTAGAGGTCTTCCCTTTCCCCAGGTTTTTATTAGACCAATTAAACCAATTTCCCAGATGGAGCACTGACCTTGAAAAGCTGCCATAAATGGTGAGGGGTCCCAGGTCTGCCCCATGCTGCCAGACAGAGTCACAGGATGTGGAAAGCACAGCAAACCCAAACATACACCCCTCTGGATGGGGGCTCCTGCCCAGCAGCCAGGAGGAAGTTCTGATGCCCAGAAATTATCAGCTCAATTAACCCAGCGAGGCAGGGGCTGTGTGCTAACGTGGGCATGGGCAAGCACAGCCCAAAATAGGGCACAGAACTGCTCACAGCTTCTGTGGGTGGTCCTGAACTTCCCTACTGTAGAAATCAGGGATCTGTTCCCAGATGCTGCTGGATTCTCGGCACAGAATGCCTGAGAGTGGCCAGGATTTTGCAGGCCTGGAACTTTGGGGAGAAAGATGGGCACAAGGGTCAGAAAAGGAGCAGGGTTTAGGGTGGTGGTGATGGACAGAGGCTTGGAGCTGTGACCAGGGGGTTTGGAGCTGTGACCAGGGGGCTTGGAGCTGTGAGCAGGGGGTTTGGAGCTGTCAGCAGGGTGTTTGGAGCTGTGACCAGGGGGTTTGGAGCTGTGAGCAGGGGGTTTGGAGCTGTGAGCAGGGGGTTTGGAGCTGTGAGCAGGCTGTTTGGGTCCTACCACTCAATTTTCCCAGTGGCCACACAAACTTTGCCTGTCCCATGGGAAAGGAAGAAGAGCATATCACAAATACATGGCTGTGATACCACTAATCCCCTTAAATAACTCACAGATTTTTTTTCAGATTTGAGTAAGTCCTTGGAGCAGCAAGTGGATTATTGGGATATATTGAACAGGTTTCAGAAATCCAGCCCATCACTGCAGCCCTGAGCCCAAGAGGCCAGCAAGCCAGCTGTGGACACAAACCTTCTATTCCCATCTGGGAGACAGGATAACAACCATGCTGCATCACAATCTGTGCTGAGTGGCTCATTAATTAATGATTATTTCTTAATGTCACAGGGAGGCCTAAGAGTGGGTGATGAGTGTGGATGATCTGAAGGACATCTGTATCACTTCTGGCAGTTGTTTCTCTGTCCCTGTGGTGCCCCTCAGCAGAGCTGGGATATGCAGGAAGCAGAAAAAAACCCTCTTATTTCTTGCTAGGCTGGCTGGGGAACACTATGGCAACTAATAATGCAACCATATGGACAAGTTCCAGAAATAATAAAAGGCAAAAGTTCAAACAATTAATACACAGTAGCATTAATTATAAACCACACAGATCTGGCAACTTGGGCTGCAGATAAAGGCCAAAATAACTTCACTTTGATAAACTTCACAACTGAGTCTGTCGACTGCTGCAAGAAACTTTTTGGATACTTGAAATATCCCCGGTACAGCCAACACTGAGGCAACACAAGCAGGCTCAAAACCATGTGAAAGAAAGGTGAATTTCATGCCCTGCCTAATGAAAAGCCACCTGGGGCTGCATTTCAAGGATCCAAGTATCCTGCAAGGGTTCACATCAGAACCAACACCTGGATATCACCAATTTACAGCAGAATGTGAAAATCATCCCTACAATCAGTGACAGTGACCATTTAAAGGGATTTAGGATCTAATGAGGTACTCACACGGTCTCCTGGGGGCCCATTTGGGCCAGGTGGGCCATCAGTTCCTGTTAAACCCTGTAAAAAAAACCCCAAAAGATCAGGAGAGTGCCATCCTGTCAGCAACACAGCTCAAAATCATTCTCATAATCCTTAATTCAGCCTAGAATTGTTTTTCCTTCTATATCTCCTGACATGCAAGACACAGATGCAGGTCCAGGACTCACATTCCTTCTCCAGCTGGCACAGAGAAGGTTGATGAGACACATCAGGAAAACACTCCTGCCTATGTGAAAGGTTTAAAATATCTAAGAAAAGATGACCAAATACTCACATCCACTCCAGGAAGGCCAGGCAGTCCAGCTTCACCTGCAGCTCCAGGCTTCCCTGGTGCACCTTTTGGCCCCTACATGAGGTAAGCAGTCAATTATTATAACAAAAATAACAAGAGAAATGTGGGAAGGATGCAAGGAAGGAAGCTCATTTGTTGATGTGTTAACTTTACACCCTGCAACATGGGAGAATCCCATGAAGAGAGGTGAATCTTGCTCTGAATCCATATTTATTTAGGAAAAAATCCTACATTTCAGTGCTTTGGGTCATCTCCACCTGCTCACAAGCTGTTCTTAGCAGGGGTTAGGAAGGGATGCAGTAAATGGCCAAAGCAAAGGGCTCTGCCACCTGGGCAGACTGAGGGGCTGAAGCAGCCTCAGAGCATTGCCAAAAAACCCCCACGTGCTGTGGCTTGGTGCCATGACACCTGTTGTTATCCAGGTGATGCACAAGCTTTATCTCACTTATTTCATTCATGAATTTAACTTTCATTCTATCTCACTGCCAGCAATGCAGCAGCAGAATGTGCTTGTCCCCAGGGCAGCACTCCTGGGAATTCTGTGCCAGATGAAGTGAAAGTGAGGCTGTAAGGGCCAGTTTGTGCCCTCTCCAAAGGATGGAAAAGTCCTTCCAAGCAGGGAATACTTACTGGGGGGCCTGGCAAACCAGGAGGGCCTGGCTCTCCCTAGAGGAAAGAGAAAGAAGTGTTAGTGCTGGACCTCTCTTTGTTGACTTTTGCCAGCAATGGTGATCCCAACTGGACTCAAACCTCTCCTCGTGCCCTCTCCAAGATTTACCTCACTCATTCTCACAAGCTGATGCTCTAAACCCTGCAGCAGGATGAGCCTGGATAGCCTTTCCCAGCATCTACAGCAGCAGATTTGGGGAAATCCACACCCCCAGCCTGCCAGAGAGAACCAGTGCTCCTGAGCAGTGCTCCCAGAACTTTCAGCTTCTTCCAGATATAGTTTCTGTATTTTATAATATTTTATACTATTTCATAATATTTTCACAATATTTTATAATTTTTTAATATTTTATTAATATTGATAATATTTATTAATATTTATTAATATTTTGTTACTAAATAAAATGTTTACTATTTTATAAATTTTTTATTTATAAAATAATATAAAATATTATTTTATAATATTCTTCCAAACATCTTCCTGGTGGAACAGAGGATAAACTCTGGGATAAACTCCAGCTTTCCAAGGCACAGTATGAAGCTGTGGTACTGCCAGGAGCTGGGGATTACCACAAAGTGAAGAATGAACAAACTGTCCACAGTGATTTTCTTCATATGGCTAAACTTGGACAGGAAAAGCAAACAAGCACAGCCCCCACTGCTTTCCACCTAATCCAATTGCACAATCTGGGTTAAACACAATTTTCATACAATATTTCAAAAGCACTCTATTTTTTTTTCTATTCTAATATAAAGAAACTTTTAAGAACAGCATTAAAGGTGTTTGTGAGACAATATTTCACAAGTTTTTAATCACTTCTTCCAGCTCAGCCAGTTGCAAAGCCATTGGTAAATGTGTGTGTGGAGTCCAGATGACAATCTGTATTTTATAATACAAATTTTTATTTTAAATACAAAAAGAAGCAAACATTTGTGAACAGCAGGAGCTTGACTGGAACTTGGTTTCCAACTCATCCCACAGAAAAAACACTTTGTGCCCCAGCCCAGAGGGCACCCCGCCCTCCTGGCTTTAGGAGAAGTGCACTGAATATTCTGAGAGGTGGTGTGGGCAAGCAGAGGGGAAGGGGCAAGCTGGTTACCCTGGAAGATGAAAATCTCTGTGGAAGAAGGGTGGATATTAATTAAGAGAGCAAGGCTGGAAATAATACCAGCCCACCCTGGGCCTGGTAATCAGGAGCCAGGAGGTGTTTGCAGAGCTGTGGAATTCACAGCATGTTGCTATATTTACTGGGAAGGCTGTGGGCAAACCTCTCCAGCCTGGAGCTGCTCAGGATTTATGTCCTGCAGCCCTGACTGACCAGAAGGTCCCTGAACAGAGGCATCTTTATGGCCTGACTTGCTGAAGCAGCTCCTTCAGTATCCTTTGCCCACAGCTTTTCCATAAATAGTTATCACTATCATGGCTGAGGAAGGTTGCCTGCCAAGGAAATGAAAGGAGCAGTTCTTTTGAAATGAAAAGGCAGCTGGAAATGGCAGCAGGGGTGGTTTGCTGCCTCCCCCAGCCCCTGGCATTTTCCCTTTGCCTCTGTGGTGGGAATCTGCACAGGGAGGTGACAGCACCAGCAAAAGCTGCTGGGCACCATCTGAAACCTTGATCCTGGTGTTGGACCCCTGCAGGACCCTGCAGGAGCACCAGAACTCCAGAGAGCTGAATCAAAAGCCTCATCAGTGCTTGTACCCCCAGTGCCAGATCACTGGGAATCAGAGGCAAGGGTTGTCAGCAAAAGGAAATGCTCTCCTGGTGCTGTGTGAGAGGGAAGGAAGTTTACTCCTTCTCAGCAAGTCAAGCCAGGAGACAGAAAGCAGGGGGAGAAAAAAAAAAAAAAGTTTGATTTTTGAAAAGTGACAATTGCTTATTAGCAATTTAGGGAATTACATCCCCAGAAATAATTCACAGGAACTTGTCACTAATTCTTTCCATCAAAACATGCTGTTTCTAGTCTTGGGAGAGAGAGATTTTGCTTGTTACTGAGCATGAAACGAGGAGCTTGTTAAAGGCTTTAATTATAAAATATTTCAGAGGGACTTAATGTTGCAGCTCCCCCTGAAAGGCAGGGATGAAAGCAGGACCTTGGAAAAATTGTGCTGATGGAGTTCATCCAAGCAGAGATCCTGAATAATTCAGCTGCACGCTCTGCACCTCTCACTGCTCACAGCTGATGGTAAGAGACTGCTGAACACCTCAGCAGCACTCATCCAGCTCAAAGACATCCAGCAACACTTCCACACCACTTTCACCCAAAGTCACCTGCCAAGATGACTCCAGATTTACCCCAGACCTGGCTGGAGTGGCTTACAGAGTTCAGGAATCCAGTGCAGAAAATTTTCAATGGCAAGTTTTTAAAATAAAGTCTCAGCACCAAAAGAAATATAAAATAATGGTTCCACTCTGCAGTGGCATAATGGCCACTCAGGATCCACATGACCCTCCCCATGCAGCAGTAGGAAAATGTAGAACAGTGCTGAATTTTATATACCATCATTTTTGGAGTGTACTGAAAAAAGAAGGGCAGCTGATAAGCAAGGAAGGTGTGTGACTGCCCAGCACCAGCCACAGCCCAGCATCTCCTCCTGTGCAATTCCTGAAAGGACTCAGTGTCCTGCTGAAGAGCAGGAACCATCCTGGAGCCTCCCCTGGACAGCCAGACCATCTCACCTGACATCCTCTATCCAGAGGAGGGATGGGCTTCAAGCCTGTTCAAACAAGAGACTATTTCTGTGCAGCCAAAACTCCAGAGCGAGGAAAAGACTGCAGGACTTTGCACCTTAAACACTTTACTCAGCCATTTGATTTATTAGGACTAAGTTCTTCTCATTAATTAGATGTTGTTGTTTGATCCTGTCCCACGGGGAGCCTTCCAAAGCTTTTTGTTGTGGATAAAGGGGTGAAGGTCCACATGACTGACACATCCCCAGGCTCCTGCTTCCAAGAGCAATCAGAAGTGATGCTGGCGCTGTTCCAGAATTAAATATCCTGTAGAATGCAGGAACTGAACAACTACTGGGTTTCTTTCCCATTTGCTCTCTGCAGAAGTTGAAACTTGAAGTCTGGAGGGCTTCATCCTTCCCAAACTCTTCTTTTTGCTCCGACAGAGAATCACAGCCAGCCTTTCCCAAAGTGTGCTGGCCACAGCCACGTCCTGCTGTGGGGACTCCCCTGCTGCAAACAGCAACCAGAGTCCTCTGCCCTCTTCTGAGGTGTCCCCTGCAGCCTTTGGTGACACCACCATAACCAGTGGAAGCTGCCGAGGTGCCAGCTCTGAACATCTCACACCACAAAACCAGAGGGAGATTCCCAGGAACAGAGACTCCTTCAGCCAAAGGGACACGGGGAGGGAGCAGCTGGAAATCAATGAGGTTCTCTCTTCAGCCCAGCCTGGCTCAGGGAGCTGCAGGGAAAGCTCCCCACTGCAGGCACAAACACTCCTTGTTCACCATGTACCAGGGAACTCATACATATATATTTTTTTTTACCTCCTTATCCAAAAGCAAATGACCTGCATGGAATGAATAGATTTTTTTCAAGGTTGTTTAAGGGCCCAAATCCAATAAATGTGCTTCAGACAAGCTTTAAAAACCTCTGCACTATTCCATAAGCAGCTCAGAGAGACAAGGGCTGCTCAAATGGGAAATTGAAGCAGGAACCCAGATTTTTGCATTTGATGTGGTCTTGCTGAAAGTCCATCTGATGCTCATTTTATCCACTGCCAACTACAGGACACAATTCAGTCCTTATCCAAAAGATGCAAGGAAGCAATATTTTTAATTTCTATGGAAACATCAATTAAAAGTAAAAGAACAAGATTTTCTCCTCCATTAACTCCTGGGTTATGTAGTCTTCTCCCTCTGCAGGAGGTGTAAGGAGCTGAAACAAAGACTCTTCATGTTATTTGCCTTTTGGGCCACTACAACCTCATACTGGCAACTCAAGAGCCAGGTCCTGACATACGTGCCAAAATGATGGATAACCATGATGACAATATTGAAATAAAACTAATAAGACAAAAGTAGCATCCAGTGCTGCATATTTGAGTCTCTTGTAGCCTCTGTAGAAACGTAGATGCTCTGAAGCATCACATAAATCTGTCTTTGAACTGCTGAACGTGCACTGACCCCACACACATCGTACCCCTGCACTCAGCCTTGTGCCAAAAGAGAAATATTCTACTTTGCCAGCAGAGTCACAAACCCCTGAGCTCTCCCTGAGGGATTGATCCTGCAGAGAACCTGCTCAGCCCCTGCACTGGCTGCTCAGGCTCCTGCAGGAGGAGGTCTCTGGTGAGGACAGTGATTTTCCAGGTCCATCCCCATCCCCAAAGGATGTCCAGAGCTGCAGATCTGGAGCACAAGAGCAGCTTCTCTGCCCCGTTGGCCCTGCCCCACCCCTGCCCTGTGTCACTCACATCAATGCCGTCCTTGCCAGATGGTCCAGGGGGTCCTGGTGGTCCAGGAGGGCCTTGTGGTCCAATTCTTGGAAGGGACTGGGCAAAAGTGAGAGACAAGAGGTTATGTTTCCATCAGAAGGGACACATGGGCTAGACCAGAAATCAACATCCAAGTCTTACAGCTTAACCCTAAATCTGCACCCCCTGCCAGCCTGGCTGGGCTCAGAGTTGCTCCAGAGCAGTGCAAGGCTCTTTGGAAAACTCTTTAGGCTGAGCACATCCCCAGCTCCTCTTACTGGTGGTCTATACTGGGAAAGCAAACTGGTCACTGGGCAGCAAAGGGGTTTCATTGGAAATTGTTCTGACTACAGGCACATTTTGGGTTGGGCAGAGGAGGAAATGCAAAGCCCATGGAAAAGGTGCCAAGTACTTTGTAGGAATAATTAATTTATAGCCCCAGGCTGCTGCAGTGATGGCAAAGCCAGGCAGACACCAATGAAGACAGGAGGAGAATGGGAAAGTCTCCTCTCTGAGCAAGATGCCACTCGAAAATCTGGGATTTTGGAGAGGTCTGAGGTGGGGGAAGGAAAGAAAGGTCCAATAAATGACTTCTGTATGGAGAGGGCTCCAGAGAGCAACTTACTGTAGCTTCAGGGAACAAAGGTTTCATTGTAGAAGCAGCTCTGCTCACAGCAGAGTTCTGAATTCCCAAGCCAGGCTGAAAAAATTCCTCCCTAACAATGAAAAACTCACTGAGGAGTCACTTCCCCAGGCAATAATATTAATACCAGACAGGGAAATTTAATTCAGCTTCATGTCTCAAGTGAGCAAGGGTTAAACATGCTGTAAGTGTAAAATTTGAAAATTGATTGAGGTAATGAGTAAGAAATTCTGATTCAGATAAAGACCCAGATCAGATAAGATCAGATCAGTTTCACTGGAAATCTGTTAGTTCATTGTAAAAGCAAACTGTTTTTCTTGCATCAACAGATCTTCCCTTTCCAAGGCTTTCCCTCTCATAATTGCAGTCCTGAATGGGAAAACAACACTTCTACAGAAACATAAAGCAGCAGTTTTTACACCTACCCACACAGGTACAATCCCAGGCACACATTTGTAATAAACTTTAGAACAATAACCTGCCTATTGCCACCTTTCATCCCACATGTACAACACACACAGCACTCCTTTTTTACCCTTACAGGTTTTTCCTTGAGCATGAGACACAAATGAGGTTTCTCACCTGAGCTGATGCTGTGGCCAAGAGCTGACACAGGGAGAGGAGCCCAAGAGCAGAGAATCCAGCCATGGTGCCCAGGCTCTGCCTCTCTCCCTTTCCTCCGGGGCAGCCAAACCCTTTCTCCTCCAGGCTCCAGCAGAGCCCTCCTCCTCCTCGCAGGGCTCAGCTTACAGAGCAGAGACTCCTCGCCTCCAGATAAACCTGTGGCTCCAGCTGGAGCCGGGAGAGAGGGGCCGAGCTTGGAGGAGAGGAGGTGGGAGAAGGAGGGGGAGCAGCAAGCAGGCAGAGCAGCTCTCATTCATTCATTCATGCCCTGCTGGGCAGCCCCAGCCTCCTGCTCCAGGAGACTCTGGAAGGGCTGGACTGGGAGACGGGACACAGGAGCGAAATTGGGTTACTCCAGCTGCAAACACAAAGCTGTTCCTTGGGTGTCACCCAGGACATTTCCCAAAGCCCATCACCACCTCTGTGCTGGGCAGGTAAAAAGCAACACAGGGTGAGTTTTTCAGTGCCTGAGGCCACCTAACTCCAGCAGGGACATTAAGGAACCTGTAACAGTGCACTACAGAAAAATGCACTTAATGCTTAGTGAGGGGCTTTGTTAGCTCTGGAAGTTGTTCACTTCTGGTTTGGGGTATTTTTTTTAGGATGATCTGAAAAGCATCAATTCCCTGAGAAGTGATGAATGCTGGTCAGAAAACAGACAATCACAGACAGATACAAGGAGGAGGGAAAAAGGAGGAACATTCTCAAAGCCACAAAGAAATATTTGAAATATTGCAAGCAAGGAAGAGGAGGACAGTTCCCTGCCTGCTGATCCCAAATGGCAATGGATTAATGAAGATGCATCTCCTGCAATGAACTTCAGGACTCCTTTAATTGATTAAAGACAATTTCATCCAAAGCAGGGCTTGGAAGTGGAGAGGAACAGTGGCCAAATTCTTCAGGGCTGAAATAACACAGCTCACCTGGTTAGGAACACAAGAGAAGTGGAAAATCAAAGCTTAGGAGCTGAAATACTGCTTTTAGCTTGGCATCTTTACACCAGGAGGCTTGTAGGAGCACAGAGTGTCTGTGCCCAGCTCCCCAGCAGCCAGAATTCCCAGAGCTTTGGCAGAGGGATGAAGGACTCAGATTTCCCAAGTTCCCACAAGGTTCTGTGGAACAGCAGTTGGGGACAGAAAGGAAATGTGCATCTCTAAGTCTTCTGACAGCTTCAGAGTAACTGGAATCCTTTATTAGATACCCCAAACCCCAAAGAGGGAGAGCAGCTTTGCATAGCTTGTACCTCCTCTACACTGAGGCCAGCTGATGGCAGGAGGGAAGGCAAAGCAGACCCAAATTCCTCAGCCACAGCTTGTCCAGAGCAAGCCAGGGCTTGGGGGGCTGCAGCAGGTGGAGCCTGCCCATGACCAGCACAGGAAAAGCCCTGGGAGTGTTCACCTTCAAACCCATCCCACAGACCAAAAGGACTCCCAGTAACCCTCTCATCCCACAGGCAGCACAGCTGAGGGGACGCAATGACTCAGAGGAATTGTTACCACAATGACACCCCTGAAAGAAAAAAATCCCCTGAACTGAAGCTCCCAGAGCCAGGCTGGGCAGGTGCCCTCCCTCCTGGAGCCAAGGGGATGCTCAAAGCAGTCCTGGTTTGCTCTGCAGAGCACCACAACACCTGTGGGAGAAGAGCTGCAAAAGCAATACAAAACATTGTGAAACATCCAGACACCCCATCCTTGGGAGTGTTCAGAGCCAGGCTGGATGGGGCTTTGAGCAAGCTGGTGCAGTGGAAGGTGTCCCTGCCCTTGGCACGGAGGTTGGACCAACACAAACTCCGAGGTCCCTTCCAACCCAAACCACTCTGTGATTCTGTGATTTCCAAGCACATCATTCAACAAGCAGCACAGGATGGGGTCTTTTCCCCAAAAACATTCACTGGGCACGTTTTAGAGGTGGAGGAAGACTGGGCATCACCTCCACAGGGAAGAAGCAGCAGGTGTGTGCCATGGGCAGCCCAGCTGAGCACCCTCTTGTTGGGGGGAATGAAGCAACAGCTCCAGGGGGGTGGGCAAATACATGGTCATATCCTACCCTCAAAGAAGAAAAAAATGTAAGTGGAAACTGATATGCCTTGAAGTCATGCTTTAATAGAGGAATTCAGATAACAGACTCTGTGATACATCTCTGAGTGCTGGGAAACACCTTGTGAACTCACCACACACACCCACAGCCAAAACTAAACCTGGTAGGAGAGGGAAGGGGTTGGTTTGAGCACTCACTCCAGGCTGGGGCTCACAGTGAAATCCCATTAAACACAAAACCAAACCTCACCATAACAAGTATAGGATCTATGCCCCAACTGAGCAAATATTCACAATGAAAACTTCATTAAATAAGAAAATTACTATAAATCTGTACAAAAGTCACAATTAACAATTCTTAGGAATCTGTTAGGAAAGAATTATCACTCAACATCTTCAAGTATTTATACCTGTAGTTAAGTGTATTCTTATTGGCTATTTAACTCCATCTGTTCTTAAGAAGAAAGAAGCATTTTTAAAGTATTAAAGCCTTTTTTCAGCACATGTGTGACCATGAATATCAGATGTTAAGCTTGCAGACTTTTATTCCCACACACACATGTGGCATGCTGGACCAGAACCTGCAGTCTGGGAAGGCAAATCATCCCTCAAATTCCTTGAAAGATAAAGCTGCTTAAGAGCTGTAGCAGAAAGGAAAAACATTGACATTGCACAAGCTGCTGCATCTACTCTCTGGCCATCTCCTACACAAACCAAACAGCACCACAGAACCTCAAAACTAACCCAAACAACCTGAGCAAACAGCAAGTCCAGACCTTCAGGCTGTTGGAAGCCATTTCCTCTGCTTCATGAAACAGATCCTCTGTTGTAAATTTTGAGGAGTGAAGGTGCTGAACTGTTTTAATGCTCCTTCAGACTCGGTGGAATATTCATGTGGTAGAACAGCTGAGAGAGAGGTCAGAACACTGGGGCAGGCAAAGAGCTGGCAAGGTCTGAAAGTAAATTCTAGAGGGCTGGAAATAAATGAACCAGACAAGCATAGCCTCTCCAATTAACGTCTCAATTAACTGCCCCACAAAGCCCAGTGGTTTCCAGACATGCTGCACTGGAACATGCCCTGGCTGTCTGACATTAAAGGCAAAACAACCCTGCCCTAAGAAGGAAATAGGTTGGATCTGACACATCAAACCTCACCTCATGGGGCTGCAGTGAAGAGCTCCCCTCAGGCCACTGCAAATTACCAGCAAAGGCAAAAAAAAAATGCACTGGGAAATATTTGTGCTGTTCTGGCAACTGAGAGATGAGGGCCTTTCAAACAGTAATGGACACAAAAATCTGTGGAAGACTATAAAGGGTCTAAAAGTGGTGAGAAAACCTGGGGAAGAGCAGTTCTAAACTGTTTTATGCAAAACCAGTAGGCAATTTGTAGTCTTAACTCTAACAAGAACTACAAAGCAACCTCTGTGGGGATAAAGAGAAATAATTACTCTGCACTTTGCACCTCGGAGAACAGAATTTCTACACAAAGGTTCATACTGGCCAGAGACATTTTGGTTACAGTTTTTATCCCAGTCTAAAGCCAAACCTACTTTCCTTACAGGAGGAGAGGCATCTACACTGACATCATGTGAAATCCATATACTCATCTCTTTTAGAGAAACAGCACTTTTGCCAGGAAAATCTCCTGGTAAGGTACAGCCTTTCACAATAGCAAACAGAAGTTACACAGTAGTAGAAAGGCCTGGCAAATTAGGTCATGCTGTCTTATATTAAAAAATCGTGTCTTTAATAAATACTTAAGTAATTCAAACAAGGAGACAGATTGGTTTTCCTCTTCTCTTTCAGTAAGGACATAACCAGAATCAAAGCAAAGTGCAAAAATCCCCAAGGCTCCAAGATAGCCCTGAACATCAGATAAAACCCAAGAGGAACAGGACAGGCCTGTCTGTGAAGAGGAGTAAATGAAGTTTTCTCTTTAGGGTAACCAAGACCAGGATCTCAGTGAGTTTACTAGAGATGATTAAAAAACCATGGAAGAGTGAAAATGAGATAGGGGCCAGCTGGATCATCCCAAAGAAGTTTATTCAGTTCTCCAAGCCACCAAAGCTGGCTCCCAGCACAGGGCAGTGCCTTCTCTGCTGGCTCAGGCACTTGCTGAGCTGCTTTCACTCTGCTGCTCCCTGCTCTCCACCAGGCCCTGCTGCATTCTCAGAGCCTTCACATTTTTCTGGTGGAACCTCAGCATTGTTTTCTTCAGGACAAGTAGGTGTCATGCTCTGCTCATGACTCTCTGGAGCTTGCTTCTCGTCTGTGTCTTTTGCTTGCCCTTCTTCATCTGCCTTTTTCTGCTGTCCTACCCCATCTAGTTCACTTTTACCCCCCAGGAGTTTGTTGTTGCAGTGGTGCTGATCACTCTGTGCTGAATTTCCATTTCCACAGCCATCCTTGATTGGAGCAGTGCAGCCAGTCCTGGGGAGCCTGGAAGCAGCTGGGGGTCCCACAGTCCCATCACCTGCATCACCACCACCACCCCCTTTCTCACTTGGCACTTCCACAGCTGCATTTTCCTCACTGACATGTTCTTCTCCAGCCTCACCGTTAGCAGCAGCAGGATTTGCCTTGGCAGCAGAGGCTGAGGGCCCCATGCTCAGGTTTATGGCCAAGTTGACTGGTTTGCTTCTCAATGTTCTTTTATCAACTTTCCTGCGTTTCACAGCTGCATCCGTGGCCTCGGTCCCCGCTGGCTCTTTGGTGCTTGACTCATCTTCCTTCAGTGCTTCCTGATTCTCTTCTGCCTGCGAGACTGGGTCTGAGGAGGGCACCTCTGCATCAATTGCACACTCCCCCAGGTTATGGGAAATGTTTTCAATATCAGCAGAGTTTTTCAATGATCCATCCCCTTTAGCATCTGCCAAATTTGCATTCAGTTTTCTCTTCTTGCTCTCCTTCATGCAGTCATTCTCTGCTGTACATTGTAGTTCCTCAGCTTCACTTTTTAAATCCTTTTCCTCCAGCTGGACAAATGAAGTTTCTTTCTCCTCTTCATCATCTCCTACCTTCAAAACACATTTGCTTATCTTTTCCTTTACACGTTCATCTCTCATTTCAGGCTGCAATTCTGCAGCATCTCCCACTTTCTGTTCCACCTCTGGAGACTGGTTCTGATCCTTCCCCACACAATCACCACACAGAATGTCCTGTTTATCCTCAGGCCTTTGGTGCAGCTGTGGCTTGGCAGAGCGGGGTCTGTACTTCTGCAGTTTGTCCCGAGGCCCCCACACGAAGCTGCTCTGAGGTTTGAAGTGTTGCCAAGCGTAGTGGACGAGTTCTCTCCTCTTCTCTTTGCTTCTGACAGTGAACAGGAAGTAATCCAAGGCACTTCTCTTGACATTTGGTAATGTCTCCTCAACAAGAGTTTCTGTGAGGAAAAACTTCACCAAGTGCACTTGATAGTCCTCATATCCCATCTCCCCTAGGCACTTCAGGATGCGAGTAATCCTCAAATTGTTGTGGCTGAACCTGAAGGAAACAGACAAGCAAAGCTGTCAAGGGAAAGTCTTACAAGTCACTGTGAACCTCTGGGGTATCTGCAAAATACTTTAGCATTTACTGTGAGCCATTAAAGACTGTTTGACAATGCAAATGGGAGCACAGGTGGGCTTGCTTTTAAAGCACCCACTGCTGCTGTTTGCCTTCAGCAGCTCCTTCCTAACCCTCTCTGGACTGATAGGATTCATCATCTCAACTGCTTGGAAAGGTTTTGGCTTTCTGAATCAGCCACCAGAAGACAAGAGCCACCATTCTGGAGCAGACACTCAAGTCCTGCTCCTGACAGAGACCCTACAGGGTAAGCCTGCAGTGTTGAGAATACAGGCATGAAAGGATGCTGCCAAAACCTCAGCACTTAACCTAGACACAGCTGCTTTTTCCTTTTTTAATAGTTAACAGACTTCAAACTGTTTTTTTCTCTTGTGATTATGCCCTCTCCTTTCAACAGGTTAATATCACCAGGAAGGGTTGATACTTACTCCACAAAACCTGCATTAATACAAAAACAGACCATTTGCAGAGCACTTTTCAAACAAGGACCCAAAGCGTTTTACACACATTAAGGGTGCTTCATAAACAATCAGGGAACCCTATGGAAAGACTTCTATTTTGTAGCTTAACAGTATAAAAGTGAAAAATACTTTCACTAGATGACATTTATAGACAAAAGTCTCCATTCCTCAATGGCTGAGGATGGACTTTGGCTCTGACTTTTTTTTCCCCTTCAAATAAGTGCCTGGCTGCAGCAAATGCTCAGCAGCATCAACACACTCACCTGTTCAAGTTGTCAAATCGTTCACGCCAATTCTCGGCTCTCTCAAGTTCTCCAGTTTCTTCGTTGACCAGGTTGATTCCATAAAATCCCAACATGAGTTTGTAAGCACGGACAAACCTGTCCATAACTTCCTTGGACTTCCTAAAGGCCTGAAAACAAGATATAGCAGTTATTAAAAGGTGCAACTCCCTAATTACCTGCACCAGATTATGTGGCACCTGAATTATAAACAAGGGTTGATTGTTATCATCAAGCATTTCATTTGCTGACACAAGACAGGCCAATGCTTCACTGTGAGCTCTGTGAACGCTAAAAACTTAAGGAAACAATGGGAAAAAAACCCTCTAGACTTCAAATATAAGGTATTTGGGGGAAATCCTAACACCCTTCAGATCTTAAAAGAAAAAATAGAGACAAAACCTTAAAATAGATACCTGGATTTCTTGACAGGTGAGAGGCCTGGCACGCCAGTTCATCCCATGTTCACGTAAAGGGAACAGCCTGAAGGGAAGGAAATTTTCAGGCCACATGAGCAAAGATGACATCCAACTCAGGCTACCCAACTTGTTAAAACCAAAAAAGATTCCACAATTTGTGATATCACAGGCATCTCCTGGAGAACTCCCATCCTTATGGACACAGAAGTATTTTCCTAGTAAATCCCTCCCATAAAAGCATTGTCCACACCAATAATAAAAACACTTTGTTTATGTGGATCTCTCTCCCTGCCTTAACTTGGTGCTCCAAGACCATAAATGACTCAGACCTACTGCCACAGCTGCACTAGAAACCTATGTTTTCAGGAGTTCCAGTGCTTTGCTTCCTGAGGGATGCAATTCAATTAACTAAAGTAATTCTGGGCCTTGTGTGAAGCTGAAATCAGGAACACAGATCCACCTGACACTTAAAAGAGGCACAACTAGAGAAGCACTGTGTTCGTGCAGACAATTTACCACTGTATGTAGGAATGGTTTTCTTCCAGCATTTCGTACTTGTCTCCCCAGGAGGAAAGCAGGGTTTCAATAACCACACCTGCAAGGAAAAGGAAAAGGTCAGGCAAGAAGTGACACCAAATTAAAACTGAAGTTAGCCAGTCAGCCACTCCACACAGCTCACTACCCAGACCCAGATATTTGCACACAGGCATTAGCTTCTCCAACAAGACAACCAGCCAGAAAAATACCTTAGTTTTCTATCACCAGAGTATTAAGGAAAATACAGCAAGAACATTTTAAAATGGGCATTCTTGGTGGGTTTTTGTTTGGTTTGGGTGGTGGTTTTGGTTGGTGGTTTGGTTTAGTTTTTTATTGTCTCGCATGGATGAAATGACTCTTTCATCAATCACCTGCAGCAGATGGCAATAAACAGCCACCACACAAGATACTCACCATGGGGCACAAAAGCAATCTCATTTTTATAAAAGCTTAAGTTCCACATCTCTTCTTCCTCCTCACTCTCTGGGTCTTTCAAATCCTGGAGACGAGAACAAGAAATGAGCAAGCAGCAACCTTTTAAAAGGCAGTAATCACTCCAACATTTCTCCTTCTTTTCCCTCATATTCCCTACACATTTCAAGCTAAATCCTCCAAATGTGCTTTGGGAAGTAGCAGCTTGTTTCTGATGCACCCACACGCACATCATCCCCTCCCCCTCACAAATGAATCCATGGAAGGTGCTGAGCCTGTAAGTGCAAAGGCAAAAGAGTTTTCCCAAATCTAGGAAGTGTTCCTGAAGGCAGGAAGGGGTGAGGAGGAGCCCCAGGAGCACATACTGGGTAATGGTTTCTGTATCTCTGCAGGTCTCTCGCCGCAGTCCAGTTGCGCCTCCCGCTGCACTGGAGAGAAGAGACAGAGCAGAGATTCATAATCAAATCACCTTCTGCAAAATAAAATAAAATAAAATGATGCCCTGACTTAATTCAGCACCTCCAACAGGTTCTCCTGCATGTGCCCTGCACTCTGCACTCACAGCCCCCCCAAAACCAACTAGACCGGAGCTGTAGTAATTTTTCTGCATTCCTGAAGACAAATTTAAATCAAGAAAAGATAACACCATCCCCTGTAACCAAAATACTTCTTCTCCCTTCTCATCTTATTAGTCAAGGTTTTTATGTTTTATGTATATCTTTTATCCCACTTGAGTTTGCCAATGGAAAAGATCAGAACAAGCTGAAGATCCCAGATATGAAAATGACATTGTTTTTCCTTAACTCAAAGGTTTTAAAATAAGACATGTCTCTGAGTTACTATAAATCCTAGTGAAGATAGAGGGTAGACTTTCAAACTGTAGAATTTAGGATGCAGAAATATCCCTTGAATTCAAGATTCTCCTTCCCTGCAGACCCAGCTGAAATAAGTTTTCTTCATCTTTGCTTTATGCTCAAGATCAGCCTCGTTGATTTAGACAGTGGATAGCAACAGAGCCACATGGTCACATTAGATACTTATTTTATTGTACTTCTCTTCCAATCATAAACTTCATTATTACCCATCTTTCCATGTAACCAAATTTTATGTCAAGCCTACCTGAAAACCCCTCCAAGACAGCAGTGAGGAATTTGAGCTGTGATCCTGCAAATAAAAAACATTTAGTTGGAACATTTTGAAACCAAACTTCACTAAGAAAATAAAAAATAGATACAAAATGAGAATACCCACAGCAGTGACTCACAGAATGCCTATTAGTTGCCAAGTGACAGATTTACCTAGTTACAGCTGAATTCACTGTATTTTATGCATAATTCAAATTGCCACAGAGAAAAACCTGTGGTGCCACATGAACCGGCACCAGGTTCTCATCACAGATGTGCTAAATTCATTCCAACTGTCACATTTAGACAGAATTCACAAAGAACAGCTTCATTTGCTCCTCTGAACTTCATGGAAATACAAGTCACAAGCATGACTTAAAGTGCATTTTAATTGAAATATATACATATTTATTTATACATTTGATTACCTCAATTATAAGGGATTTTGTTACAATTCACAGGCAACACAGATGGGTTTCATCTTGCTGGGTGCTGAACCATCTTATCCCAAACCATAACAGCATTTTACAATGTTCTGTGAATTGAGAATCACCAAAAGGAATAAGACTGCTCATGAATAAAGGGCACCCAAAGCACAGCACAGCCAGAGGGTTCAATGCCAGCTCACAGAGAGAACAGGGAAGTGGGGAAATGGGGGAAAGATGTGCAGAGTCTTGCAAAACAAGCATTAAAATTTAGAAGAAAGCGGCAGCAAAAACTCCCCCAAGTCACTTCTTAACCTCATTTGGTATTTCTTAACATCACATGCACAGAGAAAAATAAACTCACTTTCTAACAAACATTGATCACTGGTTCATTAATAATTAAGGCAGGAATTGGTCTACATTTGTAACACCTGGCTATAATGAAGTCACCCATTCAGTTGCCCTGATGACAGTTATGTGGCATTAATGCCAATTTTGTTCCCAATCACCAAATGATCCCAGAAATTCTTTACATTTAAGGTTCTACAGTAATATCCTTGAACACAGTCAGGTGGGACAGGAGAACAGCAGACTGGGGCCCACTTAGAAAGAGAACTGGTCTGCTGAAGAATCAGCGCAGATACAGAGAGAGATGCAATGCAATGGTGTAAGGAGCTGTAAAAGGCTTGCCCAGAAGGAAGCCAGATCCAAGGAAAAGGCAATCTGGAGCACAGCAATCCAGAGAACAAGATGGATGAGCAAGGAGAGCAAAACTCAGCTTTGCTCCTCCAAGCAGGTGTTATTCCTTGGTCTCTACAAACTCCCAGCTTAAGGCCTTTCTTTCCAGGTAGGAAACACAAACTAAACAGCAAGGCTGAAACTTCCCTGTAGAAATCAAACACCTTTTTGTCTCACAGCAAAACTAAGTGGGTTTCAAACTCCAAACCTGCATCACACCAGGCATAGGAAGAGCAAGGGAAGCAGAGCCAGGAGAAGGTGACAGAGGATCTGGCTGAGAAATCAGCTGGAGAGCTGCTGTAACCAAAAGGGATGTGGATTGTGAACAACACACAGGAACAAGAAAGATAAGAGTCCAGAGGAGTGATTGAAACCTTTTGTTGACAAAGATTTAGGAGAAGGCAGGACCATGGGGTTTGTTATTGAAACAGCTGATCATGAACTCCACGTGTTACAGCAGTCTCAAAGGCAACTTCTTAAAACAAACACAACCCCCGAAGTTTTCACAGCTCACTAGCAGAAGCTGAAGGCACTGAAATGCAAAACAGCTGTAAAGACACACTTGCAGGAACTTCAAGCCATGAACACTCACAGAGACACAAGTGACATGCAAAGATAGAAGCAGAATTTTAAGTTTGTTTTGAAAGTGCAAAGTGAAAATAACAATAAAAAAACTCTAACCTCAATACCAAAGAAAGACATTAGCTGCTTCAGGCATAAAGACCATCCAGGCTGAGGGGAGAAGAATGAGAATTAGTGTAAAATAAGCAGAAGTAGGAACAAGTTTGGGAAATTGATCCATGCCTTTGGCAGGCTGCAAGAGCATAAATGGCTGGCAGAAGATTCACTGCTGCTTCTTTGTGCATTCATTCTCAGTGCCCCTACAATTTTTCGGGCACTGTCAGACAGAGGTGACTACACATTCATCACTGAAGGAAGAGCTCCTATTTAAAAATGCAGAATAATATTCCAGGGACTGTAATTCTCAAGGACAACATCTTCCTCTGTAAGACAAAGCTGGAAAAGTCCACTCACTAGAGTGGGAAAATGGTCCTTTAGAGCTGTCACCATCTAGACCTGCCCTAAGGAAAAAAAAAATAATCTGAAGAACAAACACATTCAAACAGAATAATGTGAATGTTCTGGAGTTATTAGAACTTGTGAACTCCAGCCATGTACAACAGAAAAGTTGATAGGGTGCACTCAAACAGTGCAAAAAACTTCAAAGGAAATCTCTGCCTCTTCCCTTCAGAATTACAGCTATTCCACCCTAAGTACCTTTGACCTTTCCCAGATCTGTGTGCACAGAGAATTTATTTTTCCTTCAAAAGTGGTTATTTCTATATTTTAATGCTGATTAAGCAAAAAAAGAGAAAGCTTAATATTAAGCTCTTCTGAAAGTATATTCATTATCTGCTTATTTATATTCTAAAGATAAGGACCAGCTGCTGAAATGAAACTCGAAGTGAAGGAGTAGCTTCCCTTTCCCCGAAAGGGGAGGAGTTAAAGGACTGTAGTGTTTCGCCTGACATAGGAAGTACTGAAAAGCAAAAAGTTTTATTTACCAAAGCAATGCTGGAGAAGAAATTACTGACATTCAATGTCAAACTGAAAAACACTGATGCTATAAACAGAAATTTCAGATAAGACTAACAAATTCCTTTCATCAAACAAATATTTTAAAGCACCAGGCACGAGTGCTCGTGTTTTGCAGCACCTTGCTCAAAACTGCACACATACCTCTAGTTTTTAAAACATGTAATTTTTTCGGTTTTCAAAGTTGCTCTACACACATTCCCTAAGAAATAAAACACGTCTATGAGAAATAAAGAGTTACAGCTCATTTTTAAAATTGAGCAGATGTTATGTAATAGAATTTTATTGATGGCATGAAAGAGCCTAGGGAAGGCCACCATACAAAGCTGAGGATACCAACCAAAAAAAAGAACATCAATGCCAGAGTGTGAAATCCAGTAGCCATCAGCAGTGGTGAACAAGCAGGTGCCACACAGAACCTGTACAGCACAGAACCTGTATTTATGGGATAAAGTACCCACATCATTGGGAATGGTGGGGAAAAACAAACTAAAACCCAGCTCATGGCAATTCTTGATCTTGAGGAGTCACGAAGTGACAGCATACCCGTAAGTCCCCCTCCTCCAAGGGGATTTGCTTCCTCGAGACGAGGACAAATTCCGTGCTGAGGATGCCCCGAGGGCCGCGGTGCCTCCCCCGGCACGGAGCTCGCCGTTCCACTGCCCAGCAGCGGCTCCGCACGGGAGAACGGGCAAGGAAGGGAAGGGGCTCTGGCTGCGGGGCCCGGGCAGGAAGGGCTGGAATGGGTTCCCTCACGCCGTCCCGCCCCGCAGGCTCCGCTCTGTCGCCGTGCCCCCCACACGCACCTGGTTGTGCCGGCAGCCCCGCGCCCGGCCCTGCCCCGGCTGCTCCCCCGCATCCTCCGGCTCCTCCGCCGCCGCTCCCTCCGGCTCGCCTCCGCCGCCATCCTCCTCCTCGTCCTCCTCCCCCTCCCAGGTGGAGTCGTACTTCCAGAGGTTCGCCTCGTCCTCCGCCTCGTCCTCCTCCGCCCTGAGGGTGAACCAGGCCGCCATGGGAGGGTGAAGAGAAAGGGAAACTGAAAGGAACCGGGATGAGGCGGCGGGACCGCCCGCCCGAGCGCACAAAGCTCGGGCACGTGGGGGGGGGAGAACCGAGGGACGGAAGCGCGGGCACGCCCCGCCCCCTTCCTGCGCCGCCGCTCCCCATTGGCCGCCGCCCGCGCGGGCCCTGCGCCCTCCCGCACCGCGCCGGAGGGATCCGGCATCGCCCGTGGGCCCCAGCAGAGCGGAGCGGACGAGCCCCGTACAGCGAAAGGGATGAAAGAACAGAATTCCCAGCCTCGTACAGCCAAAGCGATAAAAGAATTCCTGGCCTCGTATAGCCAAAGGGATAAAATAACAGAACTCCTNTCCCTCACGCCGTCCCGCCCCGCAGGCTCCGCTCTGTCGCCGTGCCCCCCACACGCACCTGGTTGTGCCGGCAGCCCCGCGCCCGGCCCTGCCCCGGCTGCTCCCCCGCATCCTCCGGCTCCTCCGCCGCCGCTCCCTCCGGCTCGCCTCCGCCGCCATCCTCCTCCTCGTCCTCCTCCCCCTCCCAGGTGGAGTCGTACTTCCAGAGGTTCGCCTCGTCCTCCGCCTCGTCCTCCTCCGCCCTGAGGGTGAACCAGGCCGCCATGGGAGGGTGAAGAGAAAGGGAAACTGAAAGGAACCGGGATGAGGCGGCGGGACCGCCCGCCCGAGCGCACAAAGCTCGGGCACGTGGGGGGGGGAGAACCGAGGGACGGAAGCGCGGGCACGCCCCGCCCCCTTCCTGCGCCGCCGCTCCCCATTGGCCGCCGCCCGCGCGGGCCCTGCGCCCTCCCGCACCGCGCCGGAGGGATCCGGCATCGCCCGTGGGCCCCAGCAGAGCGGAGCGGACGAGCCCCGTACAGCGAAAGGGATGAAAGAACAGAATTCCCAGCCTCGTACTGCCAAAGGGATAAAAGAACAGAATTCCCAGCCTCGTACAGCCAAAGCGATAAAAGAATTCCTGGCCTCGTATAGCCAAAGGGATAAAAGAACAGAATTCCTGGCCTAGTATAGCCAAAGGAATCCAAGAACAGCGTTCCCAAAGAACCAGCACTCTGAAAGCCAAGGGGGCCAGCGAGCGGCTGCACTGGGGGCAGTTAA
This sequence comes from Pycnonotus jocosus, assembly GCA_013400435.1. Taxonomy (NCBI): domain Eukaryota; kingdom Metazoa; phylum Chordata; class Aves; order Passeriformes; family Pycnonotidae; genus Pycnonotus; species Pycnonotus jocosus. The sequence goes on along the minus strand of VWYP01015977.1, from coordinate 484,897 downwards.
AGCGTTTACATTGGCCTATGCCCAACTTCACATCCAAACAATTCCTAAAAAGTCTTGTTGCCTTGTTGGATTGACCGTGAAATCCCCAAGTGAACTTTCTTTGCTGCAAGGTTGGTGGTGAGTGGTTGCACCAGCACACACTATTGTCAACATATTTCTACTATAAGATATCTAAATATTTCATTGGTAGAGCAAAAATTTTTGATTAGAATCCCATGGATGAGAAGAATTTGCCCACAGGGATATGAGACTTGAGAGTTACAAAAACTGCACTTTATGGCCAAAACCTGTGTACATGACAAAGTAACCAGCACTTCCATGCTAAATTACTTTCAAAATATGTTGGGCCAGATTTTAATCAAGTCACACAACAATTGCCATTTAGCAAAATAAAACCAAGTAATTTATTCTTTGTATAAAACAACAGAAGCAAATTAGGCAGACAAGAACTTGGCTATGCACCTAGAATAAAACAAAAAAAATGAGAAGACTCCTAGTGCCTCACCTTGGAGGCAATACTGAGAGATCAAGAAGTAATTCTTCTTTTTATTAACTGATAGTTAATATAGTGAAACAAATTCAGTACCATGTCATCCTGCTTCCTTCACCATTTAATAGGTGTTTGTTGACTGCAGTCCATCTTTTGACAACACAAAAATAGTAACTTCATCAAATCTCAACGTTCTAGCATATAAAAGATAAACATTACAGCAAAATTCTTCAGTTGTAGAACAAAATGAACATTTTGGAAAACAAACTTCACATCTACTAAAACTGCCTTAAAAAAATAATTAAGTACAAACCCCACTGTCATACACTACTGTATTACAAATGGATGAAGCAACACCTCCACATTCATGCACAGCTCAGGTGATCCCTTATAAAACCATGTCTCATCACCAGATATTTTATTTAGGACACTTAATAATTATTTGGGCTAGGGGGGCATTGTAATTTTCACTTTACTTATGGTTGAAAAGTGTTACACCAAAAAGGGTGAAATGAGGCTCCCCCAGCAAAGAGAGCAACAAAACGCTTCAAATGCAGTGGTTATCTGCATTTTAAAGAATTTTAGTTTTACTGAACCAAAAAATTGATACATTTGATACAAATGGAAGGGAAATGGCCAAACTTACCCATAGAAGGTCTGTAATACAGACAGCAAAGGCAGAAAAAGCCACATGTACAGAAATCACCTCTGCTTTCGAAGGTGCAAGGCCCTGTGCCCCATGGGGCACTCTGTCCCCGAGCTGTGCTGACACAGAGAGTGTTGCTGGTTTGAAATGCAGCCCTGGCACTGTCACACCCACCCTCCCACTGCCAGCTTTTCCCCCACACCCTGGGAAAGCATCTCCTCACTGGCTGCCCACAAAACATCCCAGGAGAGACAAAGCCAAAGCGCAGATTCCTCAAATACTGGCTCAGGTATCCTTCACTTCCTCCGTAAAAAAGTTTACGGAGCCACTGTGCTGCTCCTTGTTTTTCCTGCTCCCTCTTCCCACCCCAGAGTTTGTCCCTGCTCCTCAGCTCTATGTCCTGCGTCGTTTGGCGGCGCTGGGACTCGAGGGGTTGCTGTTGGCATTTAGAACCTTCTCGGTGACTCTGTTGCGTTTCCTCTTATCAGACCCTTCTTTGGATCCAGGATCTGATGAAGTTTTCTCTTTCTCTTTGCTGCTTGGCTTTTCAGCTGTTTTTCCTAAACTTCCAGAGGGTGCAAAAACTGAAACAGGACCAAAGTAATGATTCCAGATCAGAGTCATACACATAGGCAAACAAGAGTGATATCAAACTTCTTTATATTCCATAAAACTTCTCAAAACAATCGACTCTCAGCATACTTGTCCATCATTTAAGTCTTACTTTCAGTTCTAAAGGAAAAATCTCTGAGAAAGGCACATCTTGCTTTTATTATTTGCTTTAAAGACAGGCATGTATTTTGACAGGCTAAAAATCAAACTCATTAAGTGGAATTAAACAGCACTTAATATGAAAATAATTAAAATGAACATTTACAGAAACATAGGACCAATCTATGGAATTTTTAATCAGCAGCAGTCATTACATTTGGTACCATAGATAATTTTAGAACTGAACACCCAAAAATTTAATATACTTTAAAATACATTTTAGTTAGATCTTTTATTACAGTCTTTAAACACCACTTATTCAGTGATATAAATATGATGAAATTATATAGTTAGCAGTTGGCTTGGTCTGTTAAGATAAATGGCAGGATCTCACTATTCACATTTGACTTGTTCTACAGCAAAGTGTTAGGAAAACAAGCCTTTTATTTAAAAGCAGCAAGATAATGAGAATAAAATAAAATAAACACTCTCCCCACCTTCCCATTTCAGCACACAATTTTACAATCCCTTTTGATTTATTTCCCCCATGACTACAAAGTTCCCAACATAGAGCATTTAAGTTCAAAAAAATCAGACTCAGCTTTCTTCCAGAGATCCTTCAGACTCCCAGGGGTTTGTCAAGTACATATTAAAGCCAAAATCTCCAAAGCTATACAACTTTGTACAGATGAATTAGAAGAAGAAATCTTTTCAATAAGCAGCTGCTTACTCTGTGCACTCTTAAATTAGTCAAGTTCTTAGCATGAGCACAGGCTATGTCTGAGCACAAATCCCAAAGTACACTGCATTTGGATTTACATTTTAACATTAATTTCTCAATTACAGTTGGTTTTTAATCTCGTATTACACAGTAGAGAGTTACAAAATTACCTTCTTCAGGACCTGCATGCGTTTCCATCTCTTCTTTTAAAATTTCCTCTTTCACTTCTTCTTCCATCATTACTTTTCCTACAGAAAGGATTGTTAGCAATGGTTAGATGGTTTTAAAGAACCATGTGGATTTTTTTCTAGGTTATTAGTAGCCTCTGCATATTTGCATGTTTGCACATATTCCATGCAACATTCAGCAGTAATTCAGTGTCAAGAAATTATTATTAACAGGAGAAAGTGAAATGCTAAACAGGCAAAACATATTGCAGTGTCTTATCTGTACTAATTTTACACTGAATCTGGACAGATTTTACACTGACTTTTTAGTGTAAAGTTTGGTGTACCTAGTAATTGAGAAACATTCCACTGAAGTTTAAAATATCCCAAGAAGTCCTCTGGCAGGTGCTTGAACTTCCTAGTTCCTCTTTGGATAACACACATCAGCTGAATTTCAAAATCCAGCTCTTACTGCTCAACCTGAGATTTCTGTCAAACTCCTGCACATCTCTATCAGATTTGACAATACACAATTTTTTGGGGGAGCTTTGTTAAAGATTCTGAGATGAGATTAAAGCAACCAAGAATTAAGAGACTGCAATCACATCTCACCTTCTCTCACTTCTTGAATCATTTCGTCAGGAAGAGCAAAATTCTTCTCTATATTAGGGAATGGAAGAATCTCAGATTCATGCTTAGAAAGAAAAGAAGGATCTCTGTGAGTGACTGGTAAAGACTTTAATTTGAATTTTGACATGCAATCTCAAGTTCTATTTTACTTGCAATTAAGAGCTAAATAATTTTTAACAAGACACTTCAGATGTTAGAGAATCAGGAGGCTTCTGATATCAAACTGATTACTGAGGTCAGGATACCTGAGATCATTTTTAGAACCCAAACAGAACAAATTCTTATGTAAACACACAGTAACTTTCTCATTTGACACTTATGTATGCACATAAACATTTTCTGGATCAGCATTTAGGCAACTTTTATTAAAAAAAGTCAGAACATGGTATCAAAAAAACCCCTCACCAGCCACTGCAGGTTTTACTGTCTCCTCATCTATTTTTATTCAGAAGAAACCCCATCGACTCACTGGAATGACACCAAGTACCACGAAAGGTACAACAGTCACAGTGATTTTGGCCTGTCAAAGCTTCTGAACTCCATGAAACCATGTGGCATCACCAACCCTTTATACTCACAAGGGCCTGCATATCATACATGGTGCTCAGATGGTCCCAGATCACTTTGGATGAGATCTGCCGTCCCATATTCTGGCTGAATTTATCCCGGATGCAAATCATGTGGAAATGGCGATTCACACCTGAGGGAAGAACCCAGTGCAATTAACACTGCTAACAGTTTTATTTATGATATCTGGAGATATAAATAAATTTATTTATTTATTTATTTACTTATGAATTTAAAAAGCCATGTTGTTACAAGGAACCCAGACATTACAGGAGAGGCAGGTGGCAGCTGGGCAGGCTGATCTTTCACCCTACACTGCAGGTGCTATTCCACAGGGAGCTGAGGGTGCTCTTGTGGGTAATTCTAACACACAGACAGAGCTTTTAGAGGGGTTACGTGAGAAACATCCAGAGGAAAGTGTAGGGAGTGCTGAGTCCAATTCTGGGCTCCTGAGTACCAGAGAGACATAGAGCTCCTGCCGTGGGTCCACTGAGGGCAACAGAGATGAAGGAACTGGAGCATCTCTCTGACAATGAACAGCGGAGGGAGCTGGGCCTGTTCAGTCTCCAGAAGAGATGTCTAAGAGTCGTCTCAAAAATGTTTATGAATATCTAAAGGGAAGTGCCAAGAGGGTGGATCCGGACTGTGCTCGGTGGTGCAGAGCAATAGGACATAAAGCAATGGGCAGAAACTTATGCACAGGAAGCTCCATCTGAATACGAGGAAGAACTTCTTTAGTGCGAGCACTGGAATGCACTGCCCAGAGAGACGATGGAGTCTCCCTTCCTGCAGGTAATCCAGAACGGCCCGGACACAATCCTGTGCTCCGGAGTGACCCTGCCTAAGCAGACGGCCCCGTGGTCCCTGCAGCGTGACCCGCTCTGTGATGGTGGCAGCGCAGGGCAGCCGCTCACACGGCGGATCAGCGGCCCGGCCGGGCCCGGCGCTCCCTCCCACAGGCCCCGCCGCAGCCCCGAGGCCCCGGTGCGGCTGCAGGGCGGGCTCGGGGCCGCTGGAGCCCCCCGA
>VWYP01015977.1:463250-479859 GCA_013400435.1 Pycnonotus jocosus | reverse complement strand
TTCGGGGGTTTCCAATGGACGGGGCAGCCCCGCGCCGGCAGCGCCACAGGCGGGAACGGAGCACCGGCACCGAGCCCTGAGCACGGGGCGAGACCGCGGCGCTGCCCGGGAACAGCCTCGTGCGCTGCTGGGAGGAGCTTGGGGAGCATCTGGGGAAATTCCAGGGGCCTCTGGAAGCTCCTGTTGGGGCTCTGGGAGGAGCCTTACGGACCCTGGTCATGTTTCAGGGGCTCTTGGGCCAGTCCTGGAGGCAGCAGAACGGTGCTGTCCCGATGGGTTCCGCAGGGCTCTTCTCTGCATTTTGAGATTCCCTGGGGCTGGGGTGAGGGCACCTGGGGCACAGTGGGTCTGAGGCAAGCTCTGCTGCCCGGGAAGCCTCGGCCACCCCAGTGCTCACCCTCTTGGTGTGTGAAGTCTTGGCCAATTCAGCATTTGTCCTCATGGCCGCTCTTGTCTGGCCCAAGGAGCTGCCAGGGTGGAAGGATGTTCCAACCACTCCAACCCCCCTGACCCACTCCTCCTTGTCACAACAGCATCGTTTTATATCAAATACCAACCTGGCATTGATGCTTAACAAATAACTTTGCCTGGCTTGGTTACAAAATGCAGAGTCTACTGGCTTTGCCCATCATTTAAGATGTAAAAAAACATGTTTGGGAAGAAAGAGAATGTATCATACCCTCAGAGATAAGGGGTTTTTGCCTCGTTAGGTATAATTAGACACGCAGGCATGAAATAGGACTGCTGTTGCTTAGGTGATAGGGTTTTCCAATTGCTCACTACTCACTTGAAGATTTAATCCATTTTGTGACATTAAAAGTATTTCAACAGCAAATAACGATCACATCATATGCAAGGAATGAGTGTTCTGAGTGAATAATAAAGCAGTGGGGGCAAACATTCAGAAGCAGAGACATTATTTTAATGCAAATTATCCAAATAATAAAAAAGCAGGAAGGGAAAGATGCAATTTTCTGAAATTGAACTTTCCATACCTGTTCATACCCAAAGAGCTTACTCGTATCATTGTTTTGGGCTTGATGTAATTAATACCCTGAACAGGTTAATCTAACATTGAATAAGCATTTGAAATGAGTTAGACCCAAAACTTTGCATGTGAAGCCTTAGGAAGTTTGGTAGTGTGAATCCTGGATGTGGATGCCTGGGTACAAATCCTGTTCTCCAGGGGGGTTCAGTCTGGCCTCTTGGAATGGAAAGGATTCTGTGGCTCCAGTCTGGTTTACATGCTGTTGAAGTTCTCCAGGAACAGCTTTCTGTGAGAGTTCCAGAGTGACAAGAGATCTTTCTGGAACGACTTCTCTGAATCAAGACTACAGGAATCTCAGAAATATCCCTTCTGCCTGCTGTCACTGCTGTGCCTGTGTCCTGGCTGTGCTGGACCTGCCTTCACACACTGATTACCTCATTTTGTGCCAAAATTACCTATCAACAGGACTTGGCCAATCTCAAACACAAATCTTCATGTTTTTGCAGTTAAGCCCAGCCCTAAATCTCAGCCCTGTTTAATCTCTCAGTGTTTATTTGATCTCTGCTGCTGCCTAGCTTTCAGCTGCTACTGAGAAAAAGGGTTATGATTTCCTGTGATGGCTGCACAGCAGGAGGAAATCAGCTCCTGAACAACTAAATCCCTGTTTTCATACATGTTTCTAAGGCATAGAAAAATGAGGGGAGCAAGAAAAGCAAATACATTTCAGAGTATAATTTTTCTTTCCCTGTAGAACAGTTTTCAAAGTTTTGCAGGAATAACTTATTTTTAAGCCTGTGTGAGACACTGAGTTTCAGCACTCTCATCTGTCATATTCTGCTCCTACTTAAAGACATCAAGAGGGAATAACTGTGTCAACTCAGACAGCAATTTTTATGTCACTAAGTTCTGATGGCTAAAAAAAGTAACATGTGAAACAGAATATGAAAAAAAATTATGTCTACCTCTGAAAATACAATGGCATCTGAAAACAATTCAGTTCAGTAGAATAATATTAATGCAACAGGAGCATTATGTACATAAACTGGCTGCTATTTTGTTTCAATCACAAATAATTATATTTTCCCATGTCTAAATTCCCTTGTCACATTCAATGCCTCTAGGAAACATATGGGAGCCTATAATAATGCCATGTACAGCCTCCACCTGGATCTTGACCAGAATTTAATTTTTCCCTCATTAAATTTGACTGTTTTGTTGGGTTTTTTTCAGTCACCAAATAGATATTTTCAGAAAAATTTATACTTCTCTTGTTCGACTTTAAATCCTACTTTTGGGTTTAAGCAGATATGGGCTGTGTAAGACATGCATGATTTTATTCCTTTCTTTTTCTTCCTACTCTTTCGGCTGCTTTCAGCCTTAAAAACCTGGCTGGTTGTTGTGTCACCCTTGGTTGAATCAGTGTTTCCCCCCCATAAGATGACCAATAATTCCCTAAGACTTTGCAACAACTGAGAAATCCGCCTGGCATTTGGCATTCTCCCTAGAAGCGTTGGATTTCTGGGATAAGCAATATGGCTACAACTATTTCTGTCATTATTTTAGAACACCATGTGCTAGTGCCCTTAACAAAGCAAAAAATTTCATTCCAAATCCTGTAATTTTTGGTGTGCCTCATGAACATTTGTAAAAGAGTATCATCTGCCTACTTTTGCATTAAACCCAGTCTTTTAACCTTTGCGGGTTAGAACTTCTTAAAGATAGAATCTAACAGGATTTTTCTTACACAGGTAAGAAGTACATGCAGAAGGACATTTTTCTGGAGCCTCTTCCTGCACCAAATTACTCTCAGATCCATAAATCCTCCTGCAAACTAAGTAATCTCAGTGCCTTGACACATTTCAGTATTTCTGAATAAAATATCCTTTGTGATTTATGAGTACCTCCCGAAGAGAAACATTCTGATGTGACTTGTAAGCTTTAGCTGTACTTTCAAAATCCATTTTTTTTCCCAGTGTGAAATCTGTGAGAAGTTTTGTTTTAACAGAGCTGCCCAGGGAATTGTCCAAAACCTGTAGCTTGTTTATTTTGCATATCTTTTAATAAATCAGGGAAGATAGTTTGATACACAGATGGTTTTCTCCCTGTTAAACCTGTCAAGGAGGAAAAACCACAAAGATAAAGCTGTTTGTTGTTAGAGTCTTATCAGAAAGCCCTTTAGAGCAGCATTGCCTCTTCCTCTTCCAGTTAATTATCTTTTTCTTTTGCTTAAAGGTGTATTTGATTATATTAAAGAAGGACATTGAATGGAAAATTCACTCTCAAGATCTGTCCTGTATGGCTTCATCTTACAGGTGCAAAATGGGGAATTTAAATCAAAATAAAGGTGAAGCAGAAAGGCTGAGGGCAGCAGCTGTCAGACAGGGGACCCACTCTGCTCAGACATATGTTCTCAAACTGAATTTTTCCCTTGTGATCAGTTGTGCTCGTTCTCCCAGCGGAGAGAGGCTTCATATTAGGTGGGCATCAGATGGCAAACCTTGGAAAAGGAGATGGGAACAGTGCAAATAATTATCTCTGGGCATGCACAGAGGCGTTTGTTACTGCTGCTGTTGTGTTTTAAAATATCCCAGCACAGAGGGGATTGGAGAAGGAAAAGCCATCTTAGTGATTTTTCAGTTTAATAAATCCATTGTACCCCAGGCTTACAGAGAGGCATAAAGATGAACCAGTGGATTTATAACAAACAAGCTCAAGGTGAGCACAAGGATCAATGCCTGAATCCTTGGCTAGCCCAAGCCAACATCAGAGCGTGTTTTAGTGAAGGTGATTTTTACTGATACTGCCAAAGTGTCACCAAACTAAAGTCCTGTTAGCCCAGCTGGCCAGGACAGATCCAGCAGGAATTCCCTTCCTTGACATTTTCAGTGTTGTGATAAGGCTTGCTCCGCTCATCCCTTTCTTCTCGGGGAAGTTTAAAAAATTGTATTTTTCAAACTACAGCTACTAGTTTGTAAAACAACAAAGAGCCAGCATGAGCAGAAAGGATCTTCAGAAGGGAAGCAGGGAAGCAGGGAAGCACTAACCCTGCCTAGCTGAGCCGCACTCAGCTTTCGCTGTGGCGGAGGGTGGCAGCAGATTTTCATGAAGCACTTGTGCTCCTTTAAGCACACACAGAGCTACTCAGGGGTCTGGGAGATCCTCTTAGGGCCCCTTTTTTGGCATTTTATTTTTACTAAGGGTATTCACAAACACCTTTCAGCAGCATCATCCCTTAGGCTACAATGTGTGAGTGATGCCTGAAGTTTTTTCCTGGGATGGATCCGAAGCAGCGACAAAAGGGACAAACTGCAGCCACAGCCAGGCAGGCAATAATGCTGCTGGCACAGAAAACAGCACAGAAAGCTGTGGAAGGAACAAGTCTGCTCGAAATTTGGCTTGCAATGATGATAAATCCATGGAATCAGACATGCCTAAGCCAGGTAATTTGTCAAGGAATGTCTGGATTTATAGAAATAGGTCTCTAGAATCAGAGTTCTACTAAGTGGACCTTTTTTTCTCAATGGTCATGGAAATAAGTCCTGTCCCATCTCCTGTTTTGTTTCAGAAACACTTCTGGTTTGATTCTAAATTTTCATTTGATTTACAGAAGCAGAACAGAGCTGTGTGATTCTGTCTTTCCTCAAGGTGCAGAGTGTATAATTACTCACAATAGGGAGTGCTTGATAATCCAATACATCTCATCCTGGAGCTTTATCTGTTGAACCAAATTCCACACTATGCATCACCTTGAGAAGAAATTGGATTCTCAGAAATCATCAGAGTATTTGCAGTGGTTCCATTGATAGGAGATGTTCTTAACCTGGGTCACTCTGCCTTTAACCAGGCAAATGCAGCCCTGGATCAGGAGCAACTTTGCCTGGTGTTACCTAAAGTCTCTGAGTTTTGTCCTTCACCATTTTCAGTGACTCCACCACTATCTTTAATAACACTTAACCAGATTGACTAAAAAAAAAAAAAAGTTTTTTTATGCCTAAGTGTGAATAAAAGGGGAAAAATCCATTTATGTCAGTGAAGGTAGAATTCCCTATAGAATGTATTCTGTTCTCTGTTTATTTGGTTGTTTAGGAGATACCTGTAAGGGGAGACAGGGAAAATTGGTTATTATTTTTCAGGCTTGGGATTCTCACTTTTTTTTTTTCCCCTGTAATTTACAGCACATATTGCAAAGCCAGTGATTCCTTCTAAAGCAACACAGACAAATAAAAAAAGCCAAAATAACTGTATCAGTAATTTAAAGTATTTGGGTTAGATCTGAAGTATTTCCATCTTCATAGCCAAAAAAATGTCAGTTTTTACCATGTGCCTGCCTAGGGTGTCTCAGGAGCAAAAAAAGCCCCCTCAAGTAAATAAACAGGTTTAAAGAAAGGCTGTAGACAACACTGTCATGACTGACATCACTATATAAAAATATGCTAAAATATATATATATACACCAATCTGTTCCTGTAAAAAGGCACAGATACAGCTAACAATATCACCAAGGTAGAATGTGCAATTGTTTTTGTTATGGATTGATACACTTGGCTACTTCCTGATTTCTGATTCACCAGGCAGAACTTTATTTCAGTGCATTGCAGCTTGTGTGGCAAAACTCAGGGATTTTATGAACTGTAGTGAGGTGCTATAATTTGATGTAAAAGCCAATGATGCCAACGAGGGATTACTTAAGAAGTTTAGCAAATTATGTATGATGTCTTCATGAGAGACTTAATTGCGTAAACCTGCCCACTGGATCAGCAGTTCTCTACTGCATCCAGAATTCTAATTAGCACTTTCTGCACTGTTTCCTACTCAGAGGAGCACCTCATTACACTCTGGAGCTGCAGGAATTTGTAGTGGATTCACACAGGCTGACTTGGCCAAGGTGCTCTGCTGCTTTGCTAAGATCAAGGTCTGCCTTTGAATTACTTGTCCTGCTTTATCCCTTGTTTCTTTTGCTTTATCCAATGTTTTATTTTATTAAGTAAAATATATATTTTTTTTTATTTTCTCCACCCCAAAGTTGATATTTGGAGTTTGGAGTGTTCATTCCAAACTCCAACTTGGGATTCCTATGGGAATGCAGCCTTTGCTGGGTCAGATCTGTCAGTAATGTTACATATATATCATAAATCCCACCTGAGCACATATGTTCAAGTGTTCTGAGGACAGCTGTGATTCACAGACCTCTTTTTCTGTTTCTGGAATGGAAGTAACTGAAAACTTGCACATTTAAATAGATTTTATCCCTGAATTTTGGGGATAATTTTCCTCCCTTGACATAATGGATATAAGTCTTAACACTTCCCATTTCTTCAACTGCATCAATTGCTTTGAATAAGGATCTCATTTTCACATGACTCCTATAGACCTGATGGACCTAAATTCAATGAAAATTGCATAAAATTGAAGAGAACAAATGTAAGTGATAGCAAGGCAACACTATTGCTATCATCTACTTTGCATAATCATGTTAGGGACAGAGCCTGGGAGCACATTCCACAGCTTTTCCCAGCAAGCTGTGGCTGGAAGCTTTTTGCAAAGGGACAGAGCTTCTCCTCCTAATCAGGATTTCTCAATTGCCTCAGCTGTTCATGCTGGTTTTATGCTCCTTGAGACAGTATCAGAGGTAAAGTATTAAATGTAAGGCATTTTCTGAAAAGTGAGAAGGCCCCAATTTCTTTCCTAAGAGATAATTTCACCATTTATCTATGTGAGACACTTAGAAAGAAAATACCTGTTTGATTTTATCGAGTGTATTGGGGATCATACTTTTAAAAACTCACAGGCTCTGTCTCCACAGACTGGAACAGGGAGGTGAGGGATGAGGCTGATCATGCACACAGGACTTTGCATCCCACCTACACATCCTGCTGCTCCTGACTCATCCTCCAGTCCCTGCGGGAGAAGTCAAGCATCTCTCACTCTTCTCCCATTCTTAAAACCATTTCTCATGAGATCTGAATTACTCACATTTTTACATTCCTCAGAGGAAAGGAAATGCTGACACAGAAGGTGCCAGTGTCTGGGGGGGGTCTTTCTCCTGCCTTCCCAAGACTCCTGACCAGCCCTTAGGAATGGGGGTAGAGATGCAGCATTTGTTCTTGCAGAGACAATTTAAGAACATCCAGGCAATATCAGAGTTCTGTGATTCCCCAGCCTTTCCCTGCCTGTTCTTTAGCACACTGGAGATGCTGCTGAGTGGCCAAAAGAAATTAATGAGGACAAAAATCCTCTTTTTTTTTTTTTAATATCGTCATTCACTAATAATTTTTCCCATTTGCCAAGGAGTCTTGTTCTGGCTGGATGGGGCAGAGGCGAAGCTGACCCTTCATTCACACAAAATCAGAACATCTGTTAGCTACTGTCCTCATTGAGGGATTTTTTTGTTAACTCCTATGTCTCTATGTACTTTGTATTGTAGGGAGTGAATATATGTGAAGGAAAATCTAGTGTCTAATTTATTTTTGCCAGACTTACTGTACTTGAGACGTAACTCCAAATCTTGCAGAACACAGCTCTTTTTCAAGCTTTCTTGGCTGCTATGAGACACCAAAACCTTAAAAATAAAGATTTCTTCCTGCAGTAACTTCAGAGAGACTAGATGAGGCCCATGGTTCACTTGCAGACGTGAAACAGGAGTTATAAAATCACATATATCTGACTTTCAAAAGCTTTTCTTTTTTAATCCCCCATTAGAAGCAGATGAAAGTTTGCTTGGAATCCAGGTACATCTTGCCACATAATAGAGTTCAACGGACTTTAAGAAAATAATAAGTAAAAATCTCTTTTGCCTCAGCAGTCGGAAATTTGGGGCTCAGGTGAACTATAATCTGTCCTATTAACATTGCACATCAGAATTTTGAATTGCTCCTGCAATGATAATAAAAATATACGAGGTTTAAAGGATGACTTCATCCCCAGTGTTTCATTTCCCCTCCCTGGAAGCTATTACCTGAAGTACTCTCTGCTTTTGGTGAAGTTAAATATAATCACCACAAATTTTCATTTGAGTGACTAAGTCTCCATTAGAAAATATTTACAGCTGGGGTAAGTTTAGAACTTGCATCTACCAATGTTTTGTTTGATGCTTTTAAAGGAAGGGCTCTGTGACCTTACAAGAACCACCTGACCTTGGTCAGGGGGCAAAATGCTGCAGCTCTGTTGAGTGGAAAAACTTTCCACCAAATCTACTTTGACAAAGTTGAGTTTCTCAAAAATTCCCTTCTATAATGGCCTGTCTCACAATGTCTTTTTTCCCTGATATCTGCTGGATCTACAGTTCTCCCTTTTTCTTCTTAATCTGAAGACCAGATACTCAGTAGCCAAAGTGGAAAAAGATCTAAAATAAGAGGCAGAAAAAAGAATGTTTGTGACAATTTTTTTTTTGTGCTGGGCCATTCTCTTCTTCTTTTAAATGATGCCCTTTAAACTGATCTCATCATTTTAATGTTCCTTTATTTTGGTTTCTTTAGTTTTTTACAGGAAGGATTTTCATCAATGAAAGCAACAGAAACCCAGATGTAGAGTCAGCCCTGGGCCTGCTGTGACTGCTGTCCTTGTACAGGTGCCAAATGTTCATCCTCAGAGCTGATTTTTTTTGTTGTATTCTCATTTCAGAAGCTCTAGTCCTGCTCAGGACAACATTTCATTGCTGTTGCCTTTCTGAGTGTCTGGCTGGGATGATCCATCGTGGCTTTCATCCCTGGGCACAGCAAGGAAAGGGGCACACTCTCCCCATTTTGTGTTTGGCACTTTCTCCTCATTTTGTGTGTAGCAGGTCCTAAAGTTGTTTTAAGGAGTCTGGCTATTAGATCCATTTAATTTCATTTCTCTGCATTGCAAAGGGTGTCTGGTTGGTTTCTGATCAAAGGTTGATTCCGTGATCAAAAGTGGGATTAAATGGGAATATTTCCACCCTTAGAAAATGACTTCACATATCAGGTGTGTAGCTGTTTGTGTACACATGTGCAGAAGTGTAATTCATCTTCAAGGGATTTAGGGAGAGCTAATGAATTTTCTACCATATCCACAGTCTGATCTGGAAGAGGAATCCAAGACTACTATAAGCTGCATTCACTTTTAATTATTTCAGTTATTCTTCTTGGATCAACTTAGTGGAGTTGTTAAGAAAAATAATCTTACCTCATTTCCCACTTTACCTTTTATTGCTGCAGTTCATATCTGTATATTACCTTATCTCTGTGCCCTGATGGGATTGTTGATAATTTATTCAATTTCAGAACATTTGCTGTTTGCTTTCACTATGATCAAGGTGGGCTCATGCAAAATTGTGCTCTTCTAATCAGTTTTATTAGACAGGATTGCTGATTAAATGCCTTTATTGTTGTCTTCCAGACCAATTTCTGAAATGAATTTTGACAATGGCTGTTTGAGGCTCCTGTTTCTAATACAGGTAATAATCAGGTTCATGATAGGAAGCTCTTTGACAAACATATTTACAGAAAATGAAGATCACAAACTTACTGGAACAGTGAATACCCCATTTGTTCTGCTCCCTTAACTCTTCAGTCATGAGCAAACAGGACTTTAAACAATTTAAACATGATGAAGTTTTATTTCACTAGGCTAAATCTGCTGAGTTGAGTCACTGGAGCTACTCCTAATTCTTTAATATGTCTTAATAAAAGCAACTTCTTTTGTCACCAAACTCTACATTTTAATTTTCAGTTTGGAACAACAATTGCCAATTACATTGTAAAAAATGACCAATCATGGAAGATAATGGAATTGTAAAACTTTGTGACCTATTCTACCAAGAGGGCAGCTGAGGAAAAAACTTTTCCTTTTAACTGCATTGTGAGTCTAAATTTTCTCAATTTTCTGTTCAATTCAGTCTTCTGCCAAGAGATAGTATATTAATTTTTTTTCTCTTTATCCAGTTAATGAAAGGTTATAATTAAGTGGGATCAAGCTTCAGATCTCAAATTGTTGTTATTGGGTGGACGCAGCTGTATTTTTCCTGCTTTATAACTCTTTTTGGTGTTAGCAACTGCAAACCTGAATGTTCTTCAGAATCATCATTAGTTTTTTGTGCCTTTGCATTCAGCCTCAGAATGAAAACTGTTTGTAATCCTCAGGGCTCGATGCAGTGGTTCCACAGATTCCAGAGCTCACAGGATTTACAAATTCAGGTCATCTCAGGGGAGGGAGGCAACCCAAGATTAATGCAGGATAATTACTCGGCTTTCTGGTGCCCTCTGACAGCTCCTGCCTTTCAAATTCGATGTAACTTTACTAGTAATTAAACATAGCTCTGCCTTCCTAAGGCAAAATGGTTTCACGAGTGGTCAAGCATCTTGTGGAGCCCTGCTGGTGACACTGGTGTCCCTCCTGTGATATTATTGCACACGGCAGAGCAGAGCAGTAACAATTTCTAGCCTGAAGGTTTGAGTTCTGCAATCTTTTCACAGGTTCCCGCTCCCCACTCCGGGTACCATGGGCTGTTAATCCAGACTCAGACTTAGCATCAGAAAAGGTCTGATGTAAATGCTTTAAATCTGCCTCTGGGAAAAATCCTGGCACGGAGATAACACTTACAGAGCTGAGACTGTTTAGAATAAAACTGTTTCAAGTGACAAACAATTTATTTAAAGTGTTGGGTCTATAGAGATGACAGTTTCAAAAGGGAATCTTAGTCTCTGTACAGATTTTTCTTAAACTTCACATAAAGCATGAGTGCGCCTTTATCAGCAAAGAAGCAATTTTGTTGGAGGTTTAGCAGCAGCAGCAGTAATGCTGCTTTTGTAGATTTTTTTTTCTTTTTCAGTTTAAGTAGAAGTAGTGAATTTGTCCAACATCCCTGTGATATGTGCAGGGTTATGTCTTGAAACTGCAAGAGAGGTACTGCTGTCAGCATTTCTGGTACATCCTGTGCTTCCCCACTCTCACAAAAACAAATTTTCTGGTTTCCCTTCTCACCATTCCACCCCAGACATCTGACTCCCAATGTATAATTTTTCCTACAAAATTAATCCCACACATCCTTCAATGCAAATCTGTGTCTAAGTTCGTCAGAATTCTTTGCCTGGATGCTTTTGTGTTTCTCTGAGGGGCACAGCAAGATGAGAAGTGGCCAAGTCCAGCTGGAGGTGGGCTCCTGCCTGCTTTCTGCAGGAGGAGAACAGGCTGTTCAGAGAATCATTTAGCAGCTGTTTATTAGAGGCATAGACATGTGATTTTGGGGGTAGTAAAACTTGGCAAGAACTTTAATTTCAAAAGGAAAAACAAACCAAGCGAAGAAAAGCACAAAACTGCCAGTCACTGATCTCCTTCTGCTTTTACAGAGAGATTAATCTTGGGTTTCATTCCATATTCACATGGACATTCCAACTGGATAAGGATCTAATCACATTTAAAATTAATTTGCAAAGAAACTTATTGAAAAATGCTGCTAAGTGCAAGAAGTTTTGGAAATGTAATAGAGAAGCTCATCAGATGCCCATTTTTTTTAGTCTGAGGGGCTCTAAAGTATTCTGACAAATTGAATCTGGGATGGAGCTGCTGTGCTGAATTTCAAGGCCCTCAGCAATGAGGAAAGTGATAAACTTCGTTTTCCTTCAACCACCGGGGTGGGATACATTTACAAAACAGAATTAAACAGACTGAAAAGCTCTACTCCAATGTTTTTACAGGAATTTAGTAAATCCCTTTTAACCAAGCAATAGTACCTTAAGAAGAAACTGAAATGTCTAAAATGAAAAATAAAGTGCCATGAAAGCTGAGGTTTTACCCCAAAGTGCAAGAAAGGCAAAGCATTCACTGAAGTTTATATTCTCTCCCTGTTTGTATGTGGGAAGTGTTCAGATACTGTGCTGATGAGGGGTGATATAAAATGGTTGCATAATATCAGAGTTTAAATAAAAGGGTGTGGAAAGCCAGTGCAAAGATGTGTGAATTCTGGGGAAAATTAGAGTTACAATTAATCTGGATAATGCTGCAGAAGGATCTGCACTGAAGTCCAGTCACCAGGAGTTGAGACTCTCAGCAAAACTTTTCTTGCTCTTCAGAAAACACCTTTGAGCAGATCATGATTTTAAATACTGTGAGCATCCACACAGCCAGTTTTTGCAAGGAGGATCCCTTAGGAGGAAGGGAATTAGAAAAATGCTTTCATTTCCTTTGCTGTTCAGCTGCAGTAGTTCATCAGGATGGACAGGTGAACATTTCTGTTTTCCTGGGCAGACAAGCCTTTGCCTTTGTCCTTTCTGTTGCTTAGAGAGCTGCTGAACATATTTTTAAGTAGAAAGTTGTGTAAAACAAGAACCGAGGTGTGTCTGCCTGAGAAGAAACTGATGCAACAGATCTGAAGCTGCCATTCAGTGGAAAACTCAGAAACCAAATTTTTTCTTTGCTAAAAGAGTGAAATAGCTCCTAGAAAAGCTCCCTCACAGTCATGGAAAACAAAAACATTTCTATTAGACAGGCAAAACAAGCTGGGAGGATAGGAAAATGCAAGTGGTAAGGGAGGATGGGTCTGCCAGATTTGAGGGTATTGCCAGAGACCAACACAACAGCCCGTGGTGTGTGCTGTGCAATCCATGGAATCCCGTCATCCTTGGCAAAAGCTGCAGCTGCATCCTCTGTGTCACACTCATCCCAGCTTTTGGGGCTTTAAACTCTGTCCCTCTACTTCCCCTTCTCTGCAGGAGACAGAAAAGATGCTGCTTCTGCATTTCTTGCTGGCTGTGCCAAGTTCCTGGAGTGTCTGGAGTGCTGAAAACACTTCAACAGCGCCGAGCGGAGCCGGCTGCTCCCCATTGTCCCAGTGTGCTGACAGCTCACTTCTGCAAACTTTAACTCTGGAGAGGCAGCAATTTGTCTGCAATTTCTGGTGTTGAGTTCTTTTATTCAGCCTTGAAGGGGGATTCACAGCACAAAGGGGGCAGAGCAAGGCAGAGGCTCCCAGGTCTCCTCTCCATTGAAGCTGAGGTGCTTGGCTGGCAGCGTCCTCTCCATCCTGGAAGCTGCATCTCCCTGCTTTCACCAGAGATTCCTGGTCAGAATTCTTTGCCGGATTTGGAAAAAAGCACACCCTGGTCCATGCACTGCCTTTAAAAGTGGGAAGAGCCTGTAAAATGTCAGGGTTGGCCAAAGCCGTGACTTGGAGCTCAAAGTTGTGGGTTTGTGATTGAGGCTGGGAGAGAATGGCTGGTCCTGAACCATGACCTCAGCAATGGTCTGAGGTCAATCCTGGTTTCCCAACTCCTTTCTCAGGGTCTGGATCTTCTTTTCTGTGCTTCAAAAATAAACTATGAATTTTGTGGGTTTACATTCCTGAGAAGACAAAAGATTCTCCTTTAGCGCAGTGTCTGGTCCTTGTGCTTGTGAGAGACCTCTTATTGTGTGTGAAAAATTTGATCAATGTGATCTTCCTTCCACCTGCTGCATTGCTGCTTCTCCTGCCTCTATTCTAGTGCCACTGATATTTGGAGCAGATTTTCAAAATTCCCTCTTCCCCATATATTTTTCATCCTTTTGCTT
The DNA here is from genome assembly GCA_013400435.1 of Pycnonotus jocosus. Lineage (NCBI taxonomy): Eukaryota > Metazoa > Chordata > Aves > Passeriformes > Pycnonotidae > Pycnonotus > Pycnonotus jocosus. The sequence goes on along the minus strand of VWYP01015977.1, from coordinate 466,367 downwards.
CCCCCAGCCCCACAAAATCCTCTGATGATGTTCCTGCCTTCTCTTTTGCCATTAACAACAATGTTTTGTGACAAGAGCTATAGTTGCAGTCAGCATGGAAAATTTGCTGTTATTTTAAATAACCATCTGCTCTCCCCACAGTCTGCTACCTCACCCTTAATTTCTTTATTTTTTGGATGTTTATTTTGATTAGCTTTGTCACATGGTGCTATAAGGAAATCTTGCTTCACTTCACACACTGCTGCCATGTTGATACAGAAAACTGGCTTACAACCAAAAAGATGCTATTTTTTCCATTCCCTGTCCTTTTTTATTTTTTTTCCCCAGAAAAAAGTTTTATGTAACAAAGTGTTGTGTAAGGAGGAGAACAGCAGGGAGTACATCAAAACTCATGGATTTTATTTCATCCCTGTCACAAATCCACTGTGGCACATTGAGCAAAGTCAGTACAATCCAAATTTTCTTATTTGGATCAATGTGAGAGCTACTGACATCTCCTCAGTAGATCCATAGTCACACATGTGTAGCTATGATTAAACTCTAATCCAGAGCAAAAATGGAATTTTGGAAGAGCCTTCTATACTAGGGAGGAGCTGATGCACTAAAATAGGTCACCTTTTTTATTTACATTAAAATTGCTGGCACACAGACCTTGAATTTCAGAGTATTATTGAAATGTGGCTGTTTGATGTCTGTGCTGTAAATGCTGTTTCTCCATTAGATATGCACTGATCTCAGTGCACAAACAGCCACAAGTCTGGGTGGGAAATCTGCACATGTGGTGGAAATGGCCCAAACCAGAAGAAATCTCTCTTTGAGGAGCAAAAAATCATGCAGAAATTAATACTCATTCTTCAAACGCAAATTTAAATACAATTTGGCTTCATGCGAGAAACATTTTCAGGGGAAATATGGGTCTCACTGAGTGCTTTGCATACATTACAGTTCCTGCAGATCCGTGGGGAACAGAGGGACGTGTGGCAGTCCTGGAAGTGCTGCTGTTCACTTATACTCTGCTTTTCCATAGGACTTTCCTCAAAGCTGGCTTTGGGTGTACAAACTCTGCTGGTCGTGGAGGTGAGGCTGGAATCAAGGCACAATTACCTTAATGAGCCTTTTGGAGAATGTTAGTGCACAGCCTGGGTTTGTTTATTTATTCTCGTGGATCAGTGTAAACTGTGAGCAATTCTAGCAGAAAAGAAAAAAATGCACAGAGAACAGAGCTGCTGTGGTTCTGTCAGGGATTTCAGGAGTTCACCTGAGGTGTAACTGTTACGTTACAAAACACAAGGGATTCCTCCAAAAGCCTGAAAAAGGCATCTGTGACTGTTCTAAGAGCACACGTGGCTTCCAGGGGTGTGTGTGAAGAGCCTGAAATCAGAGCAGTTCAGTTTCTCCCTGAATTAATGCTGCAAAAACCTCATTAGGTTTTTAGTTACAATTTCATACATTTATCTTGCTTTTCCTGGGGTTAGGCTAACTCATATTACAATCCAGCTACTGCAAACTGGACACCAGCAGAGGTAGTTGGAAAATCTGTTCTGTTTGTGGCCAAAATTGCTATCAATGAAAACAGGAGCAGAAGTGTCCTCCTCAGGGTGGATTTTCCTTTATCCTTCTTTTTGTCCTAATCTCCACTCAATATTGGCTTCTGCCAGTATTTCTTCTGCCTGCCCACTCTGTTAGGTTTTTCTGGAAATAAAACCCCAGAGCAATAAACAAACTTAGCCAATGACAAACTTAAAAAAAACCAAAAAAACCAAAAAAAACCCAAAAAAAACCCCAAAAACCCACCACCACCAAAAGAAATTAATCAACCAAACAAAACCACAACAAAACCCTAAGCAAACAAAAAGCTACACACATCAAGACGAAAAAGAAACCCAAACAAACAAGCCTACAAAGAACAAACAAAACCCCACAAAACCTCCAACAAACAAGCGAGAAAAAATCCTCCAAACCAGGGAAAAAAAAAAAAAAAAGAAAAACAGGAAAAAAAAAAGCCAAAAAAACCCAGAGTTGCTGCAGTGATGTGTTAATGCTTACTAATATCAGCCTGCAGAAAAGAAAATCTTCATTATTGGTGGCAGCTAAATAAGTAATATTTATCTTATCTACAGAGTGCAGCCATGGATTCACACAAGAAATGCCCTTTTCCAGAGCACAGCTCTTTCTCTGACTCCACTTCAGTCCTTATGGGATTTCATTGAGTTTATCTGGTGAATTAACACCATGAAGGACTAGAAAATGCATTATTTCCTAGAGCACAGGATCCCCACTGCTGCTGCTGCTGGTGCTCAGAGAAAAGCAGTGATGGATGAGCAGAGGAGGCTCCCCTGTCCCAGCCAAGGGAAAATCACATAAATCTTGTTAATGCAGAGCCACAGACAGGGAAGCTGAAAACACTGGTGCAGAGGATGGATTGAGATGTCCTGGGGAAAGTTTCCTGAGCTCGTCTGCAGAATGCTCTGTTCTGATGGCTGCTGACCTGAGGCAACAACAGGCAATTCTCACACCATCGGCAACAGAGAAACTTTCGAAAATCTTAAGTGACTTCATTTTTTAAAAGGGAAGAGTAGCAAAGAAAGTGTTTATTAACTTAAAAAAAAAAAGTCATAAGTTTAGTTTGCTACAGGAGAACTGGCAAGATGTGGAAGGTGAGCACTGGGTGAGGTGGAGTATGAAACCTCAGCACAGTGCAGGGCTGAACACAGGGCACAGAGCAAAGAGCCAGGGGGGATTAAAGCTCTCACTGACACAAACTGCACTCCTCTAACTCAGAAGGGGTTTAACTGATACCTGTCTTCAGATCATTCCTACCAGATGGTGCCATTTCCTAATTATGTCTAATAATATTTTGACTCTGAAAATTGTCAGGTCACACAGTTCTACCCAGATTACCTTTTAACCAGCTAAATCAGGAGTAATTGGAGGCATCACCCCAATTTACTTGACAGCTGCAAGGTGTCCCAAATTTCCACAAGGGTATCACAGCCTCCACTGAGTTCTGCAGTGCTCATGGTGCTGGAGTGTTTTAAAGCCAATTCAGAAGTGTTTACAGCCACAAATGGGACCACAGTGGAAATGCAGCAGCTCCTTCCCTTCCCTTCCCTTCCC
>VWYP01015977.1:416624-463211 GCA_013400435.1 Pycnonotus jocosus | reverse complement strand
CTTCCCTTCCCTTCCCTTCCCTTCCCTTCCCACATCCCAGTGCTTTCAGAAAGTTGGTGGCACTGGTTTTTGCCAAAACACTACACAGAAATTATTATATATGTCTAATCAGTGATTCCATTTACTTATTCACGAGATGGCGACTTAGGCACCTGTGATACAGGAGAATTTGAGAAAAATTTTTAAGAGGTAAAAAAGTCATCTCTCCCTGCTGGAAATCCCCCATCCCCTGAGTACCAGGAGAGACTGGCCAAGCATTCTGCTCTAATGGTCACACAGCAAAAGGTGCAAGGGGCTGAGAGCCACGAGGCCAGTGTGACCAGTGTGACCAGTGTGACCAGTGTGACCCAGCTCTGAGGACTGGGAGCACCTGTCCTGGTTTGCAATCTGCCCACACTAGGGTTTGAAAGGTGCAAATTAGCAAAAATGGCAAAATTAAAATGGCAAAATTAAAGCATACTCAGAGCTCTTGCCCTGTTCTCCCTCCTGGTTAACTGTTTTGTTGTTACCTCATTTGTTTTGTGCTGTTTGGTGGGATGCTGACCAAGCTGCACAGGGAAAATGTCATTAATTATTAAGAAATTGTCTAATCCATCAGGACATCAGTACTGCTATAATGCTTCCCCTGAGGAGACCAAAAGAGCTTTGAGTAAGGAGTTGGAGGTGTTCCAGTGAGAACATGCAGCCCCAAACCCCAGCTTTGCTTCTGAAGTTTGTTAAATGAGATTTCCAGATGTTTCCTTCCTTCTCAGCGTTGCACACCAAAAAGCCACAACAATCAGTTTTTAGAAAATGGGATTTGTTTTCTGGGAGGGAAATATTGCTGTAGGGGTAAGAGACAGGATCCTGAGGGATGAAATGCTCCATGTCCTTTGGGCACCACCGTGTTATTACATGAAATAATACAAAAGGTCTGAGCAAGGACTACTTTATAGTAACACTTTACAACCCTGTTGATCTTAAAGCTAGAACAGTGTAAAATCCTCTTGTTTTACTTCCAGGTGCATCACAGACATGAAATATCATCCATTTACCTTGCTCTTGGCCTATTTTTGTCTGCCTGATACATGACTAGGAGGACAGCCAAGATCAGTCTGAAGATAACAGGATTTTATTTACTCTATGGCAGTGTCTGACCTCAACTTTTGGGTGCTGAATTTTGTTCCTCTGGGCCATTAAGCCAGAGCCAAGCATGCATCATGTGTCAGAGATGGCAGAGATTGCCCACCCTGGTCTCCCTCACAGAGGGCTTTGGGCAATTCCACTTCTCCTCTGCCAGTAATTCCCTGCTGTGTGGCAAAAGAAGATGAAAAAGTGCAGCACAGGAGGTTCTGTAGCTGGGTATGAATAAGCTCTAAATCTATGTCTCTCAGTCCTTACACTCTGGCAGAAAGCATCTGATCCTTCTCACTGGCATTTACTTGATGGCTTGAAGCGGGGAAAAACCTCAATAAAATATTATCTGTGAATCACTTGAATTTAAGAAGAGCTTTTCATTAAATCTCCTGTTTCCAAGCTTTATTCTCCCCTCTTGTAGTAAAGCCATGAATTAAGAGTGGAAGGCTCACAAGCTGCTGTCTGGAGTGACAAGGACACCTCCCTTGAGCTGATTAAAAAGCTTCTTCCCTAACCATGAGAGCAGGGCTGTAAGCCTGCAACAGGGCTCTCCATCCTTAGATGTGATAGCTTCCCTCTCCCTCCCTGCACTTCCAGGTGGCTCTGATTCATCTTTAAGCTCTTGACAGCCAGGACTTTTCAGGGTGCTCTGCATCCTGCTGGCAGCTCCAGCTGCAGATGGCTTTTCCTCTTGAGTCCAGCACTGTGCATCCCCTCTCTTCTTTAAAGAACTGTGTGAGAGCACTGCGAGCCAAGGCTGGTCAGAAACAATTTTGGTGGGAAAAGGTGGTTCTTTGGAACCTTTAAAGGAGCAGAAAAAAACCCCAGTTTGTGTAAAGTTTTTGTCAGAGATTGGTGTTAAAGTTCTGTACAATTAAATTTCTTGTTGAAATGGAAAAGCCTCTATGTCACCTTCACTATCCCTTTGTGATCTTCAGGTCAGCCTTAGATGATTTTAATCTCCCTCAGTGTTTAATTTATGCTCCACACTGTGAAGAAAACACTGCTTGTATCATCGTGGCATCAGCATTTGAATATATAAGTTTGCAAATAATACAGTAATCCTTGTCTACGTTAAAGACTCTACTAATCCAGGGTGAGAATTTTGAACCTGGCAAATAATACCCTGACAGGAGAAAGCAGCTTTCCAAAGGAAAATCTGAATGGGTTTTGACTGCTCTGTGCTAAGAGTATGTGGTAAGTTTACTAATAATTAAATACACTGCAATTTCACTAATTGTTTGATTAGGGGCAATTCTCTAGACATTCTAATGTGTCAGGTTTTCAATAACAGAGCTGACAGATTGGTTTCTTATTTTCCTTTTGCTATAAATCATGGAGTGTGACTTGCTAGGAAACTTGAAGTATGGAAATGAGACAATGAAATGCAGAACCATGCAGGGACCGGAGTGTTTACATTTCATTCTAAGCAATAAAGCAAAAGAAAATTCCTGAGGGAAGGAATCTGTGTGTGCAAATGGTTCCCTCAGAGGCAAAATCAAGCCTTGCACAATTAAATTAAGGCAGAGTTGTGTGCAACACGATTTTTTTTTTTTTTTTTGGTAAAGAAAAGTCAAAAATCTGCTGTTTGTTTCATCAATAATAAAGAAGTGACAGCAAAGAGAGTGAAGGTAAAAGAGGTTGTATTTGAGACTGGAAATGATGAGAACAGACCAGAGGGACATACCAGAGGGAATGGGCCTGGCTTCCACAGATTTCCAGCATGAGAACATCCTCAAGGATCTGAAGAGAGGTTTGTGCAAATAGAAATGGCCACTACAGCCCTGGGATCAGGACTGGGGCTCTCTTCCTGGCCTGGGGGTAAAAGGGATATAATGGGGTTCCCCATTAAGAGACAGGGAAGGAGAGGTGAGGCTTTGAGTCCTTTGTCAGGAGATTGTCCCAGGGTGAGGGTTTGGGTCTCCTGCTCCAGGTAAATCCTTGTCTCTGCTTTTGTGAGCACTGCTCCATGATCTGCTTTAACAAAATGCAAAGATCTTTGTTAAGAAACAAAAACTCTGTTTTTCAGGAACTGTTCCCCTTCTCTCCAGGAAATCTGACGTTGTCTTTGTCGACCATCCTGGCCTGTTTTGTGTTCCCATCCATCAGCCCCTTTTTCCTCGTGAAACCCTGCCCTGTTTCTCCATGTCCATGTCTTTTCATGAACCTCATTGCATTGCCAGAAAGCTTTGATGGCTTTCAGTTCTTGGAACTGCACGGTTTCCTTTGTCCTGGCGTGCAGCTTGCATGCAGATCTGCTCTTTAAAGAGAGCTGGAGCGTCAGCAAGTGGATTCCAGGAAGCTGGCAGGTTCCAAAGGCTTTATGAAAAATGTCTGGTTTTTGGCTGGCAGATTGTCCCTTGAAAAGGGAATTCCATCAAAGCTGAACTTCTCTGCATCTGAGAGCTCCAGATAATTGGTGAAATCCATACACACTTCATTTTTGCCCACAACATGGATAATTCTGATGAAAAGAAGTTACTTGTCTTTGCCGTTCTTTTAATGTTCCATAAATTAGGAAAGAGAAGAAAATAAAATAAGAGGCCATTATCACTTATTATTCCATAACCTTTCAGTTGAGACACAGTCTCTGGAAAACTAATTAAGGCACTAGTGGTGGCTAATGCATGCACTCCAAATAATGCACACTCAGGCTCTGTTTCCAGCCAGAGCAGCCGAGGTTCATTAACATTACACCAACAAATGAATTCAGTCTGGGGTAATGCCTCCCGATTAAACTTTCCCCAGCCCACTTAACTGGAGCTTTGGTGTGTTTGACAGACACTTTAAACTCCCTGGAGACCCTTTGCTCTCCCCTTTGCATTCCAGCCCTTTCTAAAGGCCACATTCTGCCTGCTCTCAGCTTGATTAGTGACTTGCTGGTTCCATGGAGTTTAAGTGAGATGAGCTGCAGGGCTGAATGTTGTCCCACCCTGGGCAGAGGTAATAGAATGGGATCCAAATGGTGATGCTGATAACAAAGGGGTAATTTTTAAGTTATCCCATCACAGCCCCAGCTCAGAAAATTGGTTTCAGGGAAGACCCTGGGCTGGGGTTCAAGAAATGGGTCAGCCTTAAGTTTAAACCTTCAACTATAAAATAGTGACAGGACAAGGGAGAATGGCTTTAAAGTGGGAGAGAGAAGGTCTTGGACACTTCTCCATCCCTGGCAGTGTCCAAGGTCAGGTTGGCTGGAGCTTGGAGCAGCCTTGTCCAGTGAAAGGTCTCTCTGCCCATGGCAGGGGGTGGCACTGGATGAGCTTTATGGTCCCTTCAAGCCCAAACCATTCTGTGGTTCTGTGAAGCTCAAGTGAGATTGCAGAACCTGTTTCCTCACCTTGATTATTCATAAAATGACCTCAATAACTCTTTAGGAAGAGTCATTCTACCCTCTGCCTTCAGCTTCCAGTGTGTTTCCAGCAGGTGCTGCCTCTCACCAAGGTGCAGGTGACTGTCACAGTGGGACTTACACAGGGAACGCAGGAAAGGTGCAAATTGACCAAATTACACAAATCTGTGCCGTGAGAAGCAGAAGAATGGACAGCCAAGCCTTGGAGTCTCTGACAGATGGGGGTGGCAGGTTGGACAGTCCCCATCTCACAGGGATGACAAGTTGTAAAAACCCAGTCAAGCAGTCAGCCAAAAACCTTGCAGATGAAGCTGCTGGAATCACCAGCAGGTGTTGGGAAGCAGAACCAGCTGAAGTGGCTGCCAGACACCCACATTCAGCAGGATGGGGATCCCTCTGCTCACCGCGTGGGTTTGATTGAAACGAGATTCAAACAGGATTTTTTTTCCTTACAGGTGGCAGCTCTATGCAAATTTGAAAGTGAGAGTTGATGAATACACACTTAGGGATTGCTTTTATCATCCATTTTGATTTTTACGTTAGAGTTTTATGTGTTTCCTCAGGAAAGTGAAGAAACAAATACTATGTTAATAATTAATGGACTGGCTAATTGAATCGCTGCCCTTTTCACTTGTGTGATCAGCCAGTATTCGCAGCTTTTTAGAGGGTTTTTTTTCCATTAGGATGAGAAGTGGTTGATATCTGCCTTGGATCTTCTTTGGTCTGAATTTATGAGGAAAATACACAAATTCTCAGTGAACATTGCAGAAGCACAGCAGGCAGCTCCCTTGATGAGAAAATCCTTGTCTGGACCTCCTGCGTGTGCTCCCTCCAGAGAGATCTGATTTTCTGCCTGCTCTTGAGGAATCACAGAAACCCAGGGAGTCTGAGAGAGCCCTGCTTCATCCAGTGACCCTGCAATATGAAAACAAGGTGAGAAGTGGCAGCAGCAAGGGGTTTTTTGAGGTACAGTTTGTTCAAGTGCTTTATAACAAGCACAGGGCACTACAACATGGTCGTGTTTAAAAGCAGAGAAGCTCCATCAGCCCCTCAGACTTGGAATTTCTGTGTACTCCAGGGAACTGATGTGTTACCTGGAGCCATCTGAGCTGTCTGAAAGGTCTTGATGGCACCATTCCTGAACTCCATGGTACAGGAGCGCTGAGTCCATCCCCAGCCTTCATGGTCATGCAGAAAATCCTTAAAAATAATCAACAGCTCCAAATATGGTATTAAAAACTCCCCTGAGTAATAGGAAAGGCATTTGGGGAGGCTGTATCAGCAGAGAAAATGCTTTCTATCGTTCTTACCTTTATCTTTCAGGTACACACAGCGGGCAGTATTTCCTGACAATCCCATCACCTTCAGTGTGGTGCTCTGTTTTCTGAGGAGCATGTTTGGGTTGGATTCCAACACACACAAACACATCTCTGCACGTTCTCAGTGCCACAGCTGGACAGGACCAGAGCCACCCTTCCCTTGTGGCAGTGTCACAGGGTCACCTGGCTCTGGGATGTCCTGGTTTACCCCGTGTGCTCCCTGGCACCGAGGTGCTGTGCCCTGTGTCCTGAGCTGGCTGTGCGTGGACGAGGCAGTGAATTAATTTGGCCTGAGGTAGCTCAGATGGCAAAAATCCTTGACTTATCTGCCAAGAAAACTGCAAATGTGCTTCAGCTGAGCCTGTCAACGTGAGAGGAGCAGAGGGTTGCCCAGTCAGCCAGAAGATGAGTTTGGGCTTGTTCTGTCAACTGCTGGAGATTGGAATGTCAACATTGAGCCTAATAAATTTCTAGTTTCTAAAACATTAGCCGTGCTGAGATCATGTTTAATGACAATCTGGTCTACCCCAGACCATGCAATGATCTCCAGGGCTGTCTCTGGGCTGCTGGTGTTGCCAATACTCTGATTTCTCAGGTCTGCTTAGGTGTATAATTCACCAAATTAAATTGTGGCCTTGGGCAGGCTCACTCTCAAACCTTACATGTGAAAAGCAAAGGAGAAGATTTATAATAAAAGCTGGGGTCTAGAGACTGAGAGATTAATATATTTTCTTAGATTTCTCCAGAGAAGCTGTAGCAGAGGGCAGGTAGTGAATGAATACAAAAATGAAGCAAATATTCTCAAATATGCCACAAGAAGTGTGAGGCATCACAAATTTGATGGTCAAACCCTATGAGGGGCTTTTAAAAGACCCTCTGTGGTGCAGACAACTGTTTCCCCTCCAAATTGCAAGGCAGCTGGAAGTGCAGGGAGTGCTGATGGATGTCTGGGTACCAAAATGCTTTAATTACAGAGTTCATCTCTGTGACGTGTACAAAGTACAAGGAAAATATTGGATGCAGAGATTTCTTTCCTTTGTTTTTGTCTTGGCTGGATTAATTAAAGATGTCATTGATCCTGACAGGACTGCCTAGGGGTAGGATGGCTGATGCTGTGCTTGCTACAAGTAGCTGGTGATGAGTGTAGACACAGGGATTTTTTTTTGTGCTGTATTATTCCATTCGAGTCCACTTGAGCTCCTTTGGAACAACATTTCTCTCTAGAATTATTACATTCTCCCTCTATTTATTGGTAATGTGTGGTAACTTATTCCCTGACATGGGAAATGAAATTGGTTGCTGATGACTGCAGGGTTTTTGTTTGAATATTCTTTAAATCACAGAATCACAGACTTGGGATTGGGTTGGAAAGGACTTTAAATCTCACTTCATTCCATCCTCCTGCCAAGGGCAGGGAGACTTTGCTCTAGACCAGGTTGCTCCAAGCCCCATCCAGCCTGGTTTTGAACATTTCCAGGGATGGGGAACTAACAAATGCAAAGCAATAATTTAAAGAGAAAATGAGAGACTCTTCCCACCCTGTGACCACATCCTTGAGCACTGGTGAATCAGAATAGTGCTCATCTTGCAGATATCCCAAAGAAGTCCCTAAAAATTTCTCATCAAAGCCAGGATTCAGCTGTCAAATGCTGGCAGACTGGAGCTTGCAAAGGTGGGGAAGGGTGGAATAAATGGATTTGTGGGCAGAGGGCAGGTGACAGGGTCAGAAGAACATGACAGATCCATTTCTCCCAGAGCCCTGCAATTTATCCTGTGACTGTCACTTCCATTTAGAGGGTCTGGATTGACTTGGTGACCCAGAGGTGAGTGGTGGGCGTGAAACATCTGTCTTGGTTCTAATAAGGCTGCAGCCATGGCACTGCTTGGGTGCCTTAGAGGCACAAATGCATTTATCATTCTAATACCCTCTGGTTGGGCAACAATACCAAGATTTTTTTTATTTTATTTGTTTTGGAGAGAAATATCTCATAATCTTCTGAATAATCAGAGGAATAAATATGATGACACAGGTCTTGCAGAGCAGGAACTAAAGCATATTCTTCTCACCACCAGTCCAATATCTTGACCACAAGACTGACTTGTCAGGTGGCATCCTAAAAACCTGTTCTGTTTAATCTATTCCTCCAGGGACTTCTGAATATATAATATAGACCTGCGAAAAATAAATCTGCAGAAGATAAGAGTTTGATGAGTTTTTCACTACTTCTCCAAGAGTGTGATCATTTTTAAATCAGCTGTGCCCTGTTTTCTATATTTTAAGTTATTGTCTTTGATAGAAAAACCTCAGTTGTACATTGGTTTCTACTCCACGTCCACTTATGCCTGATACCTCTCTAAATCAGTGCTGGCTAAATTACAGGTGACTCATGGACAGTAATCAGTGCTAAATCAAGTTTGATTCCTCTGATGAGAAGCCTGGAAGACAGAAATAAGGTGCCTGCAACTTTAGACTTTTCCCAAGAAACACCTTGTTCTTCCTGTAAATCCAACAAATGCTTATCTGTTATCAGGGACAGAAATTCTAAATTAGCCTGTTTCCAAAGAGATCTCCATGAGTAGTTATTTATTTGGTGATATATAGTTTCAGGAAAGAAGAAGAAAACAAGAAGAGCTGTCTATCTGGTCCTAATTTTTGTGGCAGTATTTCTTTCCCCCTCCCACTTCTGAACTCTCTTAATTGTTCCTTTCTTCTTTTCTTGCCATGTTCAGGCTGTGCACGCCACTCCCTGAGCCACGCTAGGCCTCTAACAAGAACTAGGAAATGTAATTATTCCCACTCTCTCTGTTTTCATTATGTCTGTATTAATAGCCTTCCTTTTCCCAACAAGCTCTGCTGACAGGGAGCCATTATCATATGATGCACATAGGCTGAGTACAAATTCAGGTTAATACCCCAGGATGCTGTGTAATGCACTGTCCTGCTGCTGGGTTTAATCTAATCCAACCTGATGGAGGAGGCACAGCTCAGTGCTTCGGAGCAGGAGGCAGCATCTTGCCAAATTTTGCACAGGGCTGGCTCAAAAGCTCTCGTCCTGCACCAAAATCTCCCACCCCAGTGAGCAGGGCAGTGGTGGCTGCTGGTTTCAGTGTCACCTTGGCCTCTCTCCACCATCTCTGAGGAGAGCAGTGAACAGAGAAAGGCTGTCAGAGGGGCATCCCAAAAATGCCACCAATCCAGCCCCCTGGCACTCAGCTCAGTGAGCTTTTCTCCTTACACCTTCTGTTTGGAAAAGGGCTCAGGGGAGCAGAGGGCACTGAGGATGCCAGCAGAGGGTAGGGAGAAAGGGGGATCCTGTGGCCATATGCAACCACCCAAAAAAGATGAAATTAGAGGTGTGAACACTCTGCCTTCCTGGATCCTGCCAAGGAGTTTAATTAAAGACACTTGCTGTAGCTGAGTGACCCACTTTCACTCACAGCTATCACATCTGATGTGATGTTTTAGGAGATGGGCTACAAGAGCAGAACAGCATTTCCATCTTTCTGTCTTTTTTTCTTCCCTTTCTAAGGAGAGGAAATGACAAATTCACTCTGCAGGCACGAGAGGATGATGAACTTTCTGTGTTGTAGTCGTGGTAAAAACCACTGACATGTGACATGGCTCATGTAGATCCCAGCTCTGCCAAGAGCTCTCCCAACCCCTAATCCCTTTTTCTCTAGGGATAAAGTTTAAGTGGGGAGACAACTCTATCTGGAAAATTCGAGTAGTTTGCCTTTACTTCTGGCTTCTTTCCTCACGTGTCCCAGTGAATTTGGAACTGTAGAGTCTGTGTTGCTCAGCAGTGCACATCTCTGCCTGGGACAGGTTTTGTATGGCCCTGGACTCCCTGGTGTGCTCACTGTGATGTATTTCCAGATTCTGGCAATTTTCTGCTCCAGGTCACTGCAAATCATTACTGCTATGGCACCATTGCACACATCTGGGGGAAATTCCCACATCTGCCCTGGATCTGCTGAGGGATAAAGCAGTGCAAAATGCACAAAGTGTTGGAAATTGTTCCAGTCATGCTCCAGGAGTTATACAGGCTCATCCTTGATCCTGCTATTTCTCCTAATAAGGCCATGCTCTGAGCCAGAGAAAACAGCAAGGTAGCAATAATTTGGCTGGTTGTTTATTTGTTGTAATAGAGGGGTTTTAGTCTCTCCCAATGCAGTTACAGCTGTTTGATTCATTGGACCTTGGTGTAACTCCCTTTGGCAAACCATGCACTGAGACCCACAGCTACCACCTGCACATCAGCAGGAAGCTTTTCTTTCCACTCCTCTTTCCACAAAGACACAGATTTATGACAGCTGCTGCCTTCCCTTCATCTCTATAGCATGGTTAATTTAGATTTATCATTCAATTCAAATCCAGGGGAAGTTCCAGTCCCAGCAGCCCTCACAACCATTCATTTTCTAGCAACAATAACTCTGACTAAACAATAGAATCTTGCTTGTGAAGACTCAATAAAAGTTATGCTGATATTTAAGAAAAAAAAAAATTGCTTATCTTCAACCCATGAAAGGAATAAACTCACCCGCCTGTGCCAGTGATGAGCCCAAAATGAAATTTTTGATCTGATGCTCCCAAATCTCTGAATTTTGGCCAGGGTGGAAACCAAATGTAGGCAAGGGGTGTCCAAGTTAGAGCAACATCAAACCCAGAGGGACCTTGGCTTTGCTGTTGTCTAGAGGTGCTACAGTAAATTAAATAAAACTTGGCAGAAAGAGCTCCTACCATTACAGCAACATTTTGCCAACTTTTCTCATTAATGGGATGTGACAGGACAGAAATATCACATGTCAATGGCTTGGATGCATTTCAGTCTCTGCTCTCAAAGGCACCAGTACAGTTTTCACCTCAGAGACAGACTCCAGTTCTGCACTGAGCAGAACCAATCCAAACCCCAGAAAACTGCCCACTGCTGGAATAAAACACTTTCTCCAGGAGCAGGGAAGGAGAAGGAGAGCTGGCCATTAGCCAAAAGATCAGACAAAGAAAGATGCCAAGAAAAGAGACGACAACTCAGAGAGATTTCATTTCTTCCAAAGAATGCTTTGGCTCGAGCTCTTCTCTCATTAATATCATTTCCCACATTTCTGCCCTTGCTGTATATCTGACATCCTGCCCTTGTTGAAAAGAGAGGCTGGAGAGACTGAAACACATTGAAACCACAGCTATATCCCAATTCCTCTTTTCCCTCCAGCCCTTCTTCCAAAAGAGAGCAGTAAGAGGCATCCTAAGCCAAGAAAACCCTCCTTGCAGCTGCCCCCACAGCGGGTGGATTGCTAATTGCTTCCCTGCCCTCCACCCTCCCCCGGGACTGCCCAGGGCATCCAATGCTCATCAGAAGCAACAAATGATTGGCAGAGAGCTCAAGGCTTCAGCAGCTCCTGCTGGGGATGTCACTGCAGATCTGGGAGAGGCAGGAACACGGGGAGACAAGCCTGGGAGAGGAGAGACACTGCAAAGGGCAGCCCAGTGCCCTAACACAGCCTGGGCCAGCCTGCATCCTTTCAGGGGTATTCCTGAGCTGAAGGAAGAGCTTTTCACTGTGCTCAGAAATCAATTTTTTGCCTTGTGTCCGTGTTGTTTAATCAATATAATAAAAGCTGAAGTAGCTGTGGGTGCCTTTGATATAATAGGAGTTGGCAATCACAGACCTAAGGTAAATAATTATAATTTGCAGTAAGTCCCTGTGCAGATGGATGTAATCTTGACATTTGCTCTCATATTTAAAGCCTGATCAGTAAGACAGGTCATAGAATCATTAAGGTTGGAAAATACCTCTAAGGTCATCGAGTCCAACCATCTGCAATGGGAGAATTGATTTCGAAGGCTCTTGAAACAGGCTTTGGCAAGCTCACATGGTTCCACACGAGAGATTAATAACACTAAGAGAGGTTTTATCACAGTCAGATTATCAGTAAGACATGACAGAAACTATTTGGGCCATTGGGAATGAAGAGGCCGTGAAAGCCAAAGATGTACATGAAATACAATAAACATTAGGGACTGCCTTTTCTAATTAGGGTTTAGAGAATTTAATAAATGGGATTCCTTGAAGAAAATCCTTGGCCAAAACCAGATCCTCTAGGTATTGAGTGCCAGGGGTTTTGTGAATACATTTATTTCTAGGCATGAGAAAGGGAAAGTGCAGGTCAGTGATGCACAAACCAAGCTGAGTGGCAGTAAAGGACAGGACCAAGGGGCTTGGTCCTTCCCGTACCAAATTATCTCCTTTTGTTCCTCATGAAACAGCAGCAGCTGAGGGATGTTTGAAGGTCCAATGTGTAGAAGAACTGAAATAACCAACTCAGAAGCTGTCAGAGCATGAGGGAAGAGCAGTGTCAGGAGGGTTTGACAGCATCCCTCCAACACTTGGGAGTCTCTGATTATCAAGTCAGCCAGGACCATGGATATCGTGGCACAGCTGACAACTTTCTCTTGCATGGCCAAGGTGAAAACTCCATCTGTGCCCATCAGGTCATGCAAATACTTGATCAGTTCTCTCAGGGTTGAGCAGAAACCAGATTTCAACCGAACAGACAAATCTCTGACAGCACATTTCCGTAGAAATAACAAGGGCTAATTTCATGCTGGGGTGATCTGTCCCCATCTACCTGATCTTGTTTTGGAGCAGGCTTTATATCTTCTTTCAGCAGATAATTACCCTCACATACTACAGTTATTCGCTGATATTTCCTGCTTCTTTTTTCTTTAAAAAAAAAAAAAAAAAGTAAAAAAAAAAAAAGTGAATTTAGTTTGTCCTTTTCCTTTAAGCATATGGCTTCTGACACGTATAAATCAATAGACTTAATAGAAAATATGCTCCCGGAAGGGATTTAAAGAAGTAGAAAGACCCATCATGGAACGTGCACAGAGCATCCATAATAGAATTATATCAAGTGAATCTATTTGGAAACATTTTGTCATCTTGGGACAAAGCTATAGCCAGGGTGGAATATTACATGAGAGCTTTCTCTTTGCACAACATATTGCTGCTAGCCTGACTGAAAACCACAAACTAAGAAACCTTTTAGTTTATTTAAGTGCCAGATGCCTGATTTAAGGCGAGCTGGGCCTGATCCCAAAGCCTATCAGAGATGATAGGAAATCATCCTTTGAATTCAGCTGGCTCTGGCCCAGATTTACAAGCTGGTCTCTTACAGGCACATTTGTACCACAGGCAGAGCCACTGACCAGGGGTATTTATGTATTCCAAATGCTTTCCTCGCAGTCTGGATGTGGAGTTTAGGCTGTGCTTACTAACAGTTGCTGGAAATCATAAATAAAGACTCTTTGAGTCTTTGGCCTCAGTTTTCCACACAAACTTGTGGCAGTGGTGCTGCTTTGAGGCTGCCACTTCTAAATTCATGTGCTTGGAAGGGTGTGTGAAAAGGGGCTCATTATGAAATTTCATGTTACAAAATCAGATTTTCACCATCATTTGGTCCCAGCCTGTGATGGGAACTTCAGAAAGTGGGTTGTGAGGGAAGAGAGAGGGAAAAACCCAAAAAATTGGGTTGTGTGTAGGCAGCAGGACTACTCAGAGAATCATAGAATGGTTTGGGTTGGAAGGGACCTTAAAAGTCATCTGCCATGGGCAGGGACACCTTCCACTGTTCCAGGTTGCTCCAAGCCCTGTCCAACCTGGCCTTGGACACTTCCAGGAATGGGGAAGAAAGTACATAGTGGATCTGAGTGATAAATAAGCAACGAAAACAAATAGATCTACAGACAAAACTGGGTAAACTGAAAAGATGATAATTTCCCCAGGCTGGCTTTTCAGTAACTAATCTTTCCTCGTTTTTCTAATCCTCACTGTTCTAAACCCTGATGTTAGGACACCTTCTCCTTTCCAGCCACATCAGCATTTATTTATGTGACTCTAATGTGGCAGGTTTTTAACTGGCTGGATGGTTTTGTCCACCTTCCTTGAAGCTGCCCTCTGGCATCCCAGGATCCACTGATGCTGCCCTGAAAACTGGAGCTCCAGTGCTTTGGAGACAGCTGGAACAGCAGGGAAAGGCTTTTATGTGTGACTCTGTGTGTGTGTGTGTTTCTGGAGCCTGATGAAGAGAATGAACAGAGCTGATAACAGATGCTCACAATTAAATCCAGCCCAGATAATAAAATCAGGTGAAGGATAGACCTTTGGCCCCAAGCTGTAATTCTTGTTGGCAAAGAAGAGAAAGTGTTAATGCAATTTCATGTACTGCTACCTTGACTCACTTCTCTCCCTCACCAACAAATACATTCAGGGTTTGTGCAAAGATTCTGGCAAAAGTGACTATAAATATTTGTTCCCTTGTGTATAAATTCCAACTTTGGAAGCCTGGCTTTACATCTGAGCTCTCTGAGAGCTGCTTTGGCTGTTGAATCCACATCTCCAGGAAATCCTAACAAAACTCAGAGAAGGGAGGAATAGGCAAAGCCCATCAAAGTATTTTTTTCAATGACTGAGAGCTTTGAGAGGATCAGATCTCTGCTTCACTGTGGAGGAAAACCAAATCTGCATAGATTTCCTTGCCATCAGTTTATGAGACAATATATTATTATTTCCAGTGTCACCATCATCCAGTGCTGATGATTGCAGGTTGGGCTGCCTCAAGGGCTATAAGAAAAGCCACTGGGATGTGCTTTGCTAAACCAGTATTTGCTTTTATTTGTAAAAATTAGTGTGTGATTGTTTGATTGCACAGCACACATCATCTCACCAGCCACCTTCCTGCTCCTCCCAAATCCCTCCTGAGTGACGCTCTTTGGATTGTGGCTCCTCTGATCCTTCTGCTGCCAACAGCTTCTGCATCACTTTGTGCATGTGCTGTGTTTATGTTAATGCTGATATTTGTGTCTGCTTCTGCTTCTGCCAAGGTATCTTCCTGTTTAGTGAAAAACACCATTAAAAAAACAAGTATTGAGAATATTATCATTCCAACACAGGAATAGCAATTTCTGCTAATCCAAAAAACCAGGATACAGTGTCCAAACAGTTGCATTAACACAGCTCTGCCGCATATGGTATTGAGTTGCAAATGAACCAGAACATATTCTCTATCCAAAGGTGGACAGATGTACAACTTTGATAGAAGGCTGTGGACTTTGGCTCCTCCAGATTTTAAAATGCTGCCAAGGCGGTAGGAATGGCACAGATCTGAACTGGGCTGCAGCCCTGCTTCCCACAGGGCAGTCAGGGGAAATTTCAGCACTTTGGGGTTTACAGGGTGAAGGAGGAGTCTGTGTCTGTGACTGCCACTAGAAATTGGTATTGTAGGACAGAAGGGCTTTTTTTTCTTCCTGTACAAATTTCCTCAGTTCCACTTTCCTAAGTAAACAACCGGCTACAGAATCAGCTACATTGCTAAATGAAAACACAAGTTGAAAGAGAGCAGTGTAGACTAATTGAACAGGAAGAAAGGAAATATATGTGTAGCAGACCTGAAAAGGAGACAGAGAGCTAATTAAATGTAGTACAATAATTTCACACAATGTCCTTCACATGCAGCACCATAAAATGTTTTGCCGGATCAGTGCACCGAGATTCAGCTGTGAGTCTGAAATCTTCCTAAAATCAGAAACTTTTTACATGTCTTGTGCTCTGCCTTATTGCTGTCAGGCTGGTGCAGAGAGCTGCTGTGAGGGAAAAGCATCATAGCTCATCATCAATCCTTCCTGAGATCAAGGTGAAATTCCACCATGTCAAGCAAAGAATGGGAAAGTGGGAAAAGCAAAGAGACCGAAACTCTGGGTTGGGCAACAAATCAGAAAGAAAAATCTGCTATGTGCCTTTGCAAGGATTCATGGGGTTTGGTGGGGTTTTTTTTGAGTAATCCTTCCCATGATCTCACAAAATTCATGCCTGTGCCTCTACATGTGGGGCATGTTCCAGTGCATGTGCATGGAGGTGCTGCATGGTTTTTTTTGAGCTTTGTGGTGCTGGAGGTTGTAGGAGTGATATCCACGCTCCCTTTTCCAGATGTAATCCTACCACTGTCTCATTTTGGCTGTGCTCAGCCAAGGACTACACCTGAGGGATGGCTGTAGGCACCTTAATTAATTCTTGCTTTCAAGTGACAGCAACACGCTCCCTGTATCAGTTTCCAAGAGTGTTACTTAGCATGAGCCGGAAATTGAGGGCTAGCGAAAACAGCAAAAATTTAATTATTGTTGCAGGAAAAATATTACAAATGGAGCAAACTGAAAGTCACTGGAGAGCGGCGGAGCTGAAAGGAAGAAATTAAATATGTGAGCGTTCATTTAGGATACTGATATTTCTATACTGGTGGTTTTGTGCAAAAAGCAGAATTCAGAGCAATTTTGCTTCCTGCTCTGGCTCTAATCTTCACCAAATTTCCTGAATTTCTGCTCAAAAACTTGCAGCCATTTTTTTTCTGTGCTTGCAGCCTGAATCAGAGCTGCTGCTGGGAGCCACTGTGCAGCCAAGAGCCTGATCAGCACATGGGACAACAAATCCTCAAACACATGGGGATCCTGTTCCTGTGCTCTCCAGACATCCAGGGTCCAACTGCTGCATCTCCTGTCCTTTTAACACAGGGTGGTGATGCCCATGTGAGAGAGACAGATGTAGGCAGAAGCCTTCCCTTTGGTTTTGGAGAAGTTTTCAGCCATTGATTCCTTTGAGTCTCACAAATGAAGGCAAGATTTTTTTTTCTTGCCAGTCGAAGAAGATTTCCTTGTTGGAATTACCCAGTTCCTAACTGCCTGTCTGTAGGAATAAATTAGAATAACAAGGTAGGGCAAACCATTTTGTTAATTCCCTCTCTTAGCAGGATGTCCATCACAGGGGAGGTGCACTCCAGTGTGTTTCTGCTCCCATTCTAATTTCTTCTTGGCTGCCCATGACGGGACTAAGCGAGTCATGAGATGCTTTGGACATCAGCGCCAACCTCGTGGGTCATCCTCTTTCTGTGGGATGGAATGAGGGCAGGCAGAGCTCTCCTGCCCCCATCACAGCCTGTGGCTTAGGCAGGTGTCCCTCTGCTCATCAGCAAGCTGGAGGTTGCTGCATTATATGGTTTTCACCATGGAAAAAAAAGCACAATTATTATAAGGCACTGTTATCTCCTGTCACATTCAATAAAGTCAGTCTGGCTCTCAGGAAGTCCTGTGAGGAAGGCATAGGGATGAAAATTCATGAGTGCAGGGTAAGAGACATTGGCAAATCAGACCTTCTGTCAGTCATCACCCCACAGATACTTTTTTTAGGGCAAGAATGGGTAAGCTGGGGTTCTGGGGCCTTGCTGTGTGATTTGCCAAGCAGTCCCAAATGCCCTCATGTAACGAGTGGTGATGAAGGCAGGTTGTTAATGATCCTTGCAGGGCACTGAGCTGCTGGGTTATGCAACCATGCAGCTCTGGCTGGTGGTGGATGTTGACTTTGCCCACCAGGCCACAGTGGCTCTTTGAAGAGAAGTGGCACTCGTGAAAAGGGAAACGTTTTAAAAGGCTCCAAAGCGTGAGGTCTGTAATGAATTCACATCAGTGGGCAACATGCTGAGAGGTGAACAAACACTACAGAAAAAAGAGCTTGTGATGAGAGCATTGGAGGGAGAGAAAGAGGCTCCCCTGCTTGAGCTGAGACTGCACCACTGAGGTGACATCTCTGCTGTCAACCAGGGGCTGCTTGCTGTGGTTGCTCTTAGTAGGATCTCCATAGCTAATTTAATACTTTAGATTTAATGGTCTAATTTAAGAAAGAGCAATTCACAGTGTTGTTGCTTCTGTCACAAAATGCTGTTGTCCTACCTGTCCTCAAGTCAGGAGAAATTCAAACAGTGACTTGATTTCTCCTGACGTTAAAGCCCATCATGATAATTACTGAAAAACCCAAACCCTTTGCACTGCTGTGGCCACTTGACCATGTTTGCTGAGGTTACCCAGATATTCATTATGAAAGTTTTACCCTGTTTGTGAGGAGAATCCCTGGGAGAGGGGTGGATGGTTGTTGGGTTTCACTGCCCAGCCTGGCTTGGAAATGCAGCACAACCAGGGAGCCCGTGGTGATGTTTCCCAAACCTCCAGAGCTGAGGATGCTTGAGGATGCTCTTGGTGTCTGATCTCTTCTTGGAACATTAAACCCAGACTGCTTCTGTCTGGGCCTGAAGGGTTCAGATCTCCTGGGGCTTTTCTGAAGTGACAAAAAGCAAGTTGATTTTCTGGAAAAGCTTTTCTCGGGAAAAGCTTTACCCTACAAAGTGTTGGCAGCTCTCCACGCTTACTTTCTTCAGGGTACAAGGGGGAACTTGCTTAGTAGCTGGCAGAGCAAGGCTCATGAGGGAATTTTAAAACATCGAAGTGCCTGTGATTCAGAGATGCTGCAGCAGTCATCTAATGCACATTTATTTTGCATGGGAATTTTGCAAATGTGGCTGAATAATAACATTGTTTTGCCATCCTGCTTCTTCTGTTATGAGGTGTTTAGCATCTCTGATGCAGATTCCCAGGGATATTTGTGTTCAAATTCAAACTTGACCCTAGGAGGGGAAGAACTCATTTTCTGCACTTGCGTCAAGCCCGAGTGATGATGAATTGGCAGGACTTGCCTTACAGATACCTTCATTTAGATCCTTTTGGAATGTTGAATATAGGCTAATCCTCATCCTTGCTTTGCCAAGCATCAAACTGAAATAGCTGATGCCTTCCTGAGACACTTTGTCAGGGTCTCACAGGAAAATGGGAGCAAAAGGCTGCAGTCATCATTTCTGCAGCTTTGTTCCAAACAGGGTGGTTCATGTGTGAGCCCACAAAAATGTGCAAACGAGGGACTGTGACCACATTCCCCCTTATCTGTCAAAGACCTCAGCCCAGCCCCTGTTTGAGCAGGAGGGCAGTGCCACCAGGGGCACAAGGCTTTGCCCTGTGTCAGCACCCAGCAGTTACTACAGAGTGGGCAAAACTGAGGAACTTCTCCAAAGAAGCCAGGCACTTGTGAGTAGGATTTTTTTTTTTAATTGGTTTCCACCTGTCAGACTTGTCAGTGGTGAAACTGGATGTTTCCACAGAGAAAAAAAATCCTTCCCCCTCATCCACCCCCACACGTCCTGCCTCCCCATGGCCCATCTCCAGCTCCAAAGTGACAGCTGAGCAGGTTTATTTCTGTCAACAGGAGAGTAGGAGGCTGTGACAAGAGGCATCCCACAGCTCTGGTTCCTAGCTGGTATTTTGTGTCTGATCTTTCTTTGGGGATCGTTTCCTTTGGGTGCTGTTGAGGCTCTGCTGTGATCCTCTCCCCAGCCTGGCATTGTTCCTGGGATGTGCAGCTGCTTTAACAACAGCCTGGCAGCTCTGCACAGGATTGGGATGATCTGTCCCTCTTCAGAGAGTCCCAGGGGCTGTGACATTGGCCTCTGGTACCAAGTCCCACAGGTGGCTGTGCTTGGGCACAGAGGGACATGGCAGGGGCTGGGTGGGAGGGTTTGGGAGCTTAAACTGGGACTGCTCAATAGGAGGATCCCTGGCACAAGCCCAACCTCCTCCCATGGGAAGGAGCAACTGGAAAGCACGAGTGAGGATTTTGGCACAGAGTGACAGGGAGAATTAGCGGGGAAAGGAAGGAGTTCTCTTCTGCTGGCAATAGGAGAGAGAGGCAGAGCACTGAACAACCCAGCCACAGCCAGGTTGCCTACCTGTGCTCCAAAGCCCACCCTGCAGGTGACTTCCCTGCTCACATCCCTTCCCTTACTGGAGCTAAAATAGAGGAAAGACTTGGGTGGTGACACCAAAGTGTGAGAAGATCATGGCTATGACTTATGGGGGGAAAAAAGGACAGAAGCTCCCCTTGTATGCAGTTGTCACCCCAGAGATTTCCACTTCCACCAAATTCACAGAATTCCCTGAGCCTCTGAGACAGAATGGATCAGTTCAGCTTTGTGCCATCAGACAACTGAGATGCCAACATTATTGGTGTCCTCAGGTCAAGCCTGTCATGTTGAATTAACAGCTCACAGGGCACAAGAGGTGCTGTCTCCCCCCTGTGAATCAGAACTGAGACATCACCTGCACCAGTAATTGTGTTAGTTTTGAATCAACAATGAAAACAAAGGATAAACAATTATCTACTTAAGTTCTTCATCCTTTTTGGTAACGTCATTGCGCAGAGTAATTGAATTACCTTTGTCTTCCCATTTGTCACAGGGTTTGTGAGACACCCTTTCTTCCTCTCCCCTGCTTGTGCCACTCTGCACAAACACTGAGCAAACAGCCCAAAGTGCCTCTGGCTCTGCCTCTGAGGGTGGGAGCCTTGGTCAGAGGTGTCCTGGTCCTCAGCTGCTTCCTGGGGATGCCAACTGCAAGCTCCTGGTGTGGCTTAAAAGGAAACGAGATCCCCAGGCAAGGGGTGGGAGCAGAGAGGAGAAAATGTGTGAGGAAGGAAATGTTCAGGCATCTGATGATCTCCTGAGGTGTTACAGGGCTGATAGCCAGAGCTGGGACTGGCCTTTTCAAAGGGATGCTTTAAAAGGAGCTGGTCTGTTCTTACTGGAGAGCTTTCCTTCAGGTGAGCTCCATGAGTGGCTGCACAATCCCCATGATGGGGTTGCACTGTCTCATATCCTATAAAATATCCCATATCTGGGTGTGTGATTTNCAGGTGAGCTCCATGAGTGGCTGCACAATCCCCATGATGGGGCTGCACTGTCTCATATCCCATATCTGGGTGTGTAGTCCCAGTTTTGCCTGCCCTGGATTTGATTTCTCTGCACCTGTGGGAATGTCGTGCATCAGGACACAGCGTTGTTGCCACCACAGCTCGTGATTTATTTGAAATGAAATCCACTTTTCTGCATCACGGTTTTCCTGGGTACATCTGGTTATGATGAGGTCTCAGTGTTTGACTTTGGAAACATTAGACTTTCCAGTAGCACAGAAGAGTTTAAAGGAAAATAAGGATTCTTAGCTATGAATATTTATGGCTAGAGTCAAATTGTATTTTTGACTGCAAGTCATTATTGCTGGGAGAACAGGAGACAGAAGGCAATATTCAATTTATTTACATTTTTTTTCTCTTTTGTGCCTTGATCAGTGAGCAAATGTATTTGAAATTTGTGTAGTTTAGGTCTCAGTATTAAAATCTTACTAAAGTTACAGTCTTACTAAATAAAACAGAGCAAGGAACAAAGCTGTCCACAACACCAATAAGCCAGAAATATTTCTACTCATAAATAGTAAAAAAATGTAGGGTTGACCCAAACTATTTTATAGGGCAGATACTTTGATATGAACAGAAACACAAATTATCCTCCATTTAAACATTCATGAGGTGGAACCACAGCTGCTCAAGTGAAACTTCCACTTGTTAATCCTAAATAAGAGGAAAGATGTGAATATTTGCACTGGAGATGAAATCAATCAAACCAAACACACCCTCATTTGCAGGGTCCGTGACTGAATATTTTTTCCAACTTTAGAATTTGGGGAGTAGGTGTGACTCTGAAACCACCTGTGATTGAAAATATGAATGTGGGAAGGTGGGTACTGGTAAAGGTGCAGATTAACATGCTCTGGAGCTGCATTTGGCAGCAGGAAACCCTGCAAACCTTCCCAGATTTGGGCATTTATCTCTCTCCTGGCTATCCCAATTCTCTCTTTCTCCTGCGAGCCAGGTGAGTGTCTCATTCCTCAGCCTCTGCAGCTCTGATCCTTTTTCTCCTCTCCTGCTCTCCCAAGTGTTTTAGCAGCTTTCCCATTGTTGGGTAGCTGCAAGGAAGACTCTAAAGACAGGAGATTTTCTTAGGTGCTCTGAGGAGCTGCTACCAAACTGAATTGAAGTAAATTTCATCTGAGCAGAAGGGAAAATGTCCTCAGTTGCACTTAGGAATAATTGCTCTACAAGAGAGTTGAGAACAGCTAAAAAAACACGGAACTCTGGCCAAAAAGAGACAGTGATTGTGGGAACAGGCATTTGCTGGGAGATGTGAGCAGAGTTAACTCTTTGCTTCTCTGCTTTACTCTGCTGCTTGGTGAGGGGATGATTTACTGAGCAGGTTGACAGGGTTGTACCTGTGCCCTTGCTTCACCCCACTGCAGTGGGTGATCTTCTGATCAGCCCTGGTTCCCCTCATTTTTATCACAATCCCTATTCTGTGTTTCTCTGTGCACAGTTAAAAACCTTCCTGAGAAATTTGATTTGTGCATCACGAGAAATAGGCTCAATTTCAAATAAATATGCTTTACCTTCAGTTTTAAAAATTTTCACTCCAACGAAACACCTTTCCCATCACATCCTCTGATTTATTATTTCATTTTGGTCCTACAGCTCCTAATTCTCCAGCCCTCTGGTGCCAACCTCTAAGGAAGTCTATTGGTTTCATAAACTCATGCTGTGACTCATGGCCCCTTCTTACAGAAAACAGGCTTTTCCTCCTGATGAAGACAACCAATCTTCAAACCCTGTGGTGCTTTCTGGACAGATGGATATGAGACACAGGCAGATCCTGAGCCCTGGAGCTGATCTCCCAGGAAAATGAATAGCACAGGGGGATGAATTGCTGTAAACAAGTGGAAGTGACATTTTGGTTGAAGAGAAGAGCTTTTGACTGATCTGTGAAGATGCAAAAACCAGACAGCAGCAGAATGTATTCTCTTTTTTTTTTTTTTTTTTTTTTTCCCTTTTCCATTTTCCAGTGGGTTTTTTTGTTGCATGCTGGTGTTACTGACACAACTGTACTGTCCCTGGGAAAAGTCTGTGAATCCTTTGGATGATGTGATGTATAGAGAAACACAGAGAGCAAACAGAATTGCCATTGTGCACTGATGCTGCCCACACTTTCTGAAGACATTTGAAATCCTTTGTACCTTTTATCCTACACCCTAAGCTGATATGGCACAATCTCCCCCAAAGGTGAGCTTTGAAAAGTCAGGGTTTTTGGGCTGGGGGGAAACCAAAGTGAGCTCTGCTCTCTGCAGAAACTCTGTATCTCTATCTCCCTGTACAGAGATTCATTAATTTTGCATTTTCTGAGGAGTGGAGCAGCAATAGCCCTCCCCAATTTTTACTTTAATGTTCATCTAAGTGTAGCTTTGGCTTTCCTGTTCACCACAAGAGTAAAGCTGCCACTCACACACTGACTCTTCGTTAAGCTTATTGATGAAATGTTCTCCCAGAATAATCCTCCCCAGGGACCAAGTGATAAAAACTTGGCTGATCTCCCAGAGATCATATCACCCTGGGCCAAGGGGAGAGGAATTTTTACCAGTCAGCCAAAGACATTGCTCTTCAAGGCTCTTCACCAAGATTTTCTTCACAGCCAGGTTGGACAGGGCTTGGGGCAACCTGATTTAGAGGAAGGTGTCCCTGTCCATGGCAGGGGATTGGAATGAGATGATTTTTAAGGTCCTTTCCAGCCCAAACCATTCTGGGATTTAGTCATGAGGAGCTGACTGTAGTGGTGTATCCTTGGAGTGAGACTGTCAGCATGGCAGAATATATTTTTCCCCATCTCCAAAATTCCCTGAAAACTTTTTAAGATACAAAGTGAAATCTGCAAGCAAATACCAGTGAGCTCCAAATGATGAACAACATATTAAAAAGCATTGAGCCATGCTGTGATAAAAGCTCTCCCCCTTGCCATTGTAATATATACAATAAACAAGAGATATTGTCCTGTGTTCAATAAAAATCAGCACCAGAGTCTTTATTCCTTCCAGACACAATCTATGAACTCTGTTTTCTCTTTTAATCTGATCAGCACCTCTGGCATTTAAGACTGAAGCTGTGAACAGAACAAACAGCATCATTTTCCCCTGCTAAACGATATTATTCAAAGAAAATAGCCTCAGAAAAGAAAAACCAACAGAGCTAGACTGGGTCACTTACAGACACAAACTGGGTTTCTTTGCAGATGCAAACAGGTTTATACCAGTTGTGCAGGTGGGCATTCATCAAGGCTCAGAAAATACAAATTTGTATTTTCTTTCATCTCAAAAGCCTGTAGAATTGTGTTTTCCTAGATCAGCCTCCTGAAGGGTGCTCACTCCTTTGGGCAGGAGGATTAACCAGTCTGGCTGCCTTGCTGTGATGTCACTGATGAGCACCTTTAAAATCCCTGTACCATTTGCTTGTTCTGGTGTGGCTCAAGCCCAGAGAAAGGACAGGAATAAAGTCTCAAGTTCTGAGTCAGAAAACATCAACCATGACATAAGGCATTTTCCTGGACTGGGCACGAAAAATGGTAATTCCTGCTTGTGTTGATGGTAAAGAGCAATTAATCTTATTCCAATTGCCAGTCTGAAGGAAGACAAAAAAATGATTTATTGCAGTAATGCAAAAACTTTGTAAGAATCCATGCTCTGTGTGGGAGCTGTACTAATAATGCTGTTGGCAGTCATCACCGCCTTTCATTCGGACAGAATAACTAAAAACACAGAAAATGTCAGGTGTCACAGATTTCCTTACAGCTCCCCGTGGCACTGCTGAGGTCACTCCCATTTAATGGAGTCTGTTGCTGTTTGGATGTTTTTTAAATTCAGCACACAAGGCTTCACCTTCTCCCGCAGTCTGCAGACACCGAGGATAACAGCGCCGTCAGGAGCGCTCCGAGAGCTGCCAAGGGCTCTGACAAGGTTGTTGCTGTTGCTGACAACCAGAGAGAAGCTGCTTCTTAATGCTTGAATGTTGGCATGTTTTGCTAATGTGTGTCTTGGAATGGAGGCTTAATCTAGCTCACGAGCTACCTGCTGATGCTGACTGAAGGGGAGGATGAAGCAGAGCTGGCTGCTGGAAACGCTGGGGTTTGAGGCTCTCGTCTGTAAGGTTTCATTGTGGCCCTTGGGTGAATCCCAGAAGTTCCTGTGCCTGAAACCCATCCCTAAAACAAGAGCTTCATTGCAGTGACAGAGGTGTGCTGGGTTGTTGGAAGTGTGCTAATGCTGTTAAATCTTGGTAACAGTGCCTACTATGTCTCTGTTATGTTTGTGAAATTTTGGGGTGCTGATGAGATCTAAATCTCCCCCCCTTCAGCTTAAAGCCAATTCCCTGTTGTCCTATCACTCCCGGTTCTTGGAAAAACTCCCTCTCCAGCTCTCTTGAAGCCTCTGTAGGTACTGAAAGAGGTTCTAAGGTCCCCCTGGAGCTTTCTTTTCTCCAGTCTGAGCAACCCTGGGCAAAATATCATCCCAAGTGTGGCTGCAGCACCCACACATGCACTTCAACACTCACTACAAATTTTTGGCCTTTCTCTTGCTCTTTCTTGAAAATCCTGGCTGGCTTGGCTGGTTTGTAGCACCAGTGATACGGTGTTTACCTAATTTTGCTGCTTCTCTATTTAGATTAGATGTTAGCAAGAATTTCCTTGAGGGTGGTGAGACCCTGGTAGAGGTTGCCCTGAGCAGTTGTGGCTGCCTCTGGATCCCTGGAAGTGTCCAAGGCCAGGCTGGACAGAGCTTGGAGCAGCTTGGGATAGTGGGAAGTGTCCCTGCCCATTGCAGGGGGTTGGAATAAGATGAGCTTTTAGGTTCCTTGCAATCCAAACCATCCTGTGATTCCATGGTTCTCTGATCTTTTCCCACTGGCATTTGGCTGGGTGTGCCCAGGATGGGGCTGGCAGCCCATGGGTGTGGGGCTGGCTGCTGTGGCAGGTTTTTGTTCCCAGGAAACAACCCCAGCAGCTTGGTTTGGCCACCCTGCAGCACTCAGACAATGCCTGTGCCTGTGCTTCTGGAGGGGTTTTGCACTTGAGTGCCCAGAATCACTTCAGGTTCTGCTTTGTGCTTCCCAGCCCACAGGAGGCCTGGAATAATAACTGTGATGTGCTGCCTTATTGCTTAAATGCCCTCATGAATATACTCCAGCCTGATCTACAGTTCAAACAAATTCAATAAGGCAGAGCAAGATTTAAAGAAATTTTAAATAAATTAACTTCTGCATGGATGTTTATTAAGTTTTATGAAGCCATTTACTAAAACGTAACATTTTTTTCCGAAAGGTGCCTGAAATTTTCCCCTCGCGAGCTATGGAAATTGCTTTTATAATTGAAATGAGAAATAAGGGCCAAGCTGAAAGCATCCTTCGTGGCTCGAGGCACAGTCCTTGTGCCTTTCTAAAGGAAAAAAAAAAGAACTATTTGACTCTCCACATCTTCTGTTTTCCTTCACATTGACGGAGTGTGATGTGCATGATTGCGTGACACCGGGTGGGAGGGTGGTTTGGGAAGAATGGGAAGCTCTGCTTCCCAGGATTTGGCTTTTTCAAGGAGCCAGCCCTGAGCTAGACAAGTCACGAGCAGACAGCAACATTTTTCACTCCAGCTTGAACATGGTCTGGATTTCTGCATAAGCCATGGAGGCTCCACTGGGAGCACCGTGCCCAGCACAGAAATCTCCTGCAGGCTGGAAACAAAGATGCTGCCACGTGCTGTGGATTTCCACTGCTGAAGACATGAGCTGCAGACTGAAAAATACACCTTTGAGCAGAGCAGGGCTGAATACCAAATAAAAGAATCCATAAAATAAATGGTTTTGATCCTTTGAGGTTTGATGATGTAGGGACAATAGAGGCTCCTGCTCTTCTCATCTGGAAGCAGTGTTTGGAGAGGCAGTGCATTGAAGCTAGGTTTCAGAAGATGAATTTTCCAGGCATGAATGATTCCAAATATTTAAATTTTATTCCCTTGTTGCTTTCCAACCAACCTTTCCCTGTACCAGAAATCAAAACAAAAAGGTTGAATGGTTAAAAACTATGAAGATTTTATGGCTCAGCTATTGCACAAGAGAACACTAACCGGGAGCTGCAGGGAGGATGGAGGTGACTGATTTTTGCTCATTTAATGTAAGGACACTTTAATATCACGGGTAATAGCCAAGCATTCTGTCCCCACAAAACTACATTTGAGTTAGAAAAATAAATGCCAGGGAGGAAGACGATCATGCTAAAGATGGGGAAATAAGAGGGGAAATCTCACTGTTAAGACACAATAAACCTGCTTCTTTTTCATCATTCTTTGGGGTGAGGGCTGACTCCTTCACTGTGTCCCTACAGCTCCCATTGCAATAAAGCCCCAACCTGCTCAGTTTTCTGGCCAGAGCTGCTGCAGGATAATGGCCAAGGTACAACACAGTAACATTTGCCCTGCAACAGGGAAAAACAAGCAGGGAAGAGAGGCAAGGCAGTCTCAGAGCCCTGCAGTGCCACTGGGATCTCAGCACTCAGAGCTGCTCAATCTGGGAGCTCAGAGCTCCATTGCCACTCCTCAGGCTCCTGCACTGCTCCAAGCCCTGGGTGGGAGGGATGGATGCTCTCAATGGCTCTGCCCCACAGCAGAGCAGGACAGCACAGATCTGACACTTTCAACAGATCTCCAGAAGGATTTTCAGGGAAAGCATCAAACCTGGCTGGTCTTTCCCCCTGTTTGCTTGCTGACCTGAGCACAGAAGCTGCAGCTGATGTTTGGATGCTGTTTGTGCTGCAGGGTGCAGGCACAGGAGCACTCAGGGCCCTTCTGCAGAGGAGCTGCAAATCCCGGTTCCAGGCCAAAGGGATTTCACCAGTTCAGACCCCAGCCAGGGTGCCTCTGCTGATAACCAGGCTGTGTGATACAGGCACACCTGCCACTTCAAGCAAAAGCAGCCCAAGCCTTAAATTTGGATATTTATTTCTTAGGATCAATAAATGACAAAATAAAATACCATACAGTACAAAGGCTATATCAGGAATGAACCATTTCATGACACTTTGATCCGTAAATACAGTATCAATAATAGCGTGTTACACTGAAAGAGTGTTTCCCATTGTCACACAGAAGGATTCCACACCCTCCTCTTTCCCTTTGTCACAGAAAATATTACAAAGTAGACACTGACACACTTTTAACATTCACTTTTTTTCCCCATTGAGCAACAGGCCACAGAAAATAAAGCACATCAACATATTGTGTCTCAGAATAAAATAATAATTAAAAAAAGGTGCACTTTAAAAATATTTGCTATAAATACAATATGTGCAGGACTATCAGGTGGCACAGCTGGGGAAGGACTCTGGATCACAAAGCCAGGACACAGCATCATGAAATTTTGGATCAGCGATTTCTGCTTTCGCACTAAGCAAACCCGGACTGAGAACAGGAAGAGTGGTGGAGCTGTGATGTGAAGAACCAGACAGAGCTCTAGCAGACACAGCTTTGGTCAAAAAGTCACCAAACAACACAGCCAGGAGAACACGGGGCTGACACAGGGAAGGGCTCCCACGCCCTGTGGGTGTTTGCTGTCCTTGCCCAAGGGCAGCAGCAATGCAGCTGCAGAAATGTGGGTTCAAACCTGCAGCACCAGCTGCCTGCAGCAGCAGCAGCACACTCACGGGTTGTTTCACTGAATGCTGGATGCTAGAAATGCAAAGGTCCTGCCATTGTCGTGCCCTGCTAACCCTCCACGCTGATTTCCCATGGAGTTTTCTCCTGAAAAGCTCGCTGAGGTGAGGTCTCATGCGCTCTTCAAAAAAAGACAAGCTCAGCAGAGCATTCCAACACTGATGGACTGGGCCTGTGGTGAGACTGTCGTGTCTGGGGGAAATTTCTGAATAGAAAAATGACTTTATAAACCTGATTTCACACTCTGCCAAACGGATGGCTCTGGCAAGGGCAGTGTGAAGAGAAACAAAACCTCAAAATAACTTTTGAAGAGGTCATTTGATAGACTCTCTTCAGAATGGAATTTCTCAGAATCCATCTGGCAGCACTTCACACCTGTGGGTTCCATGGGTTTTATTCTTTTTTTAATCAAAACAAACAGTTCCAAACACAAGGAATTTGCATAGATGAGCAGAGGCCCCTACACTCACCTCTGCGGTGGAGAGTGCAGCCAAGACAGGGACACAAAGGATGGGAGGTTTTGTCCTGTCTAATGGCAAAAGCCATTCGCACCAGATTAAATGTAAAAACCTTGTTGTGTTAGCAGTTCAATCACTGTTAAAAGGCGTGTACAGAACCATTTCTCTGGTAAATACGGGGCAGTTTGTACCTTTTTCTTCTCTATTGTATCAGCTTTCCTTTACAAGGCCAGGTTGGACAGACCTTGGAGGGAAAGGTGTCCCTGCCCGTGGCAGGGTTTGGAACTGGGTGGTCTTTAAGGTCCCTTCCAACCCAAACTGTCCAGTGATTCTCTGGAAACCACGGGGGTTTGCAGTCAGTTATCCTCCCTTCTTTGTGCTCAAGGGAGCCACATCTCTAAGCTGAATATAGCAAAATTAGGTGAGGAGGGAAGAGAGGATGGAAGCAGCTGTAATTTACACTGCTCAAGGTTGTCAGATTTGGCCAGTGGAAGAGGTAGCTTTGAGCTGCAATCTCAGATTAAGGCCATGG
This sequence comes from Pycnonotus jocosus, assembly GCA_013400435.1. Classification (NCBI taxonomy): domain Eukaryota; kingdom Metazoa; phylum Chordata; class Aves; order Passeriformes; family Pycnonotidae; genus Pycnonotus; species Pycnonotus jocosus. Next base: position 434,114 of record VWYP01015977.1, on the reverse strand, counting down.
ACCCGGGTCTGCTTTCCTGTTAAACTGCAAGAACAGAGCTGTAGAAGTCAGCAAACCACTTGGATAAATCCCTCAAATTCCCCCAGCTCTTCAGCCCTCGAGTGGCCCAACAAACACTGTAGAAAGAATTTATGATAAATTCGCTTCACTCCAGCTTTTTCCCACTGTCGTGTCAAACCAAAAATAAACCTGCCAGTTTCTCTGAGCTGTGATCAAATATTCTGTAAGCTGCCCGTGTGTCTCAGTAGTGAAATCTAAACCAAGCATCTTATGTGAACAATTTTTGTACAGTGTTTTCTAAGATAATCAAGCACATTTCAGCAGGTTGTTGATGAACAAGTGTAGTAATAATGTTTAATATTTCAAAAGAAATGAGACATGCAAAATTGTTAAATTGTAATGAAAGTCAAAGCAATGCAGTTACAGCTTCCCTGGGAGGCTTCAGAAAGCTCCTCCCAGCTGCTGACTTTATTTAGAGGTGAAGTGAAAAAAATTGGGTCCTCCAGAAACATTTGGAGTGTCTTGTCTGGAAAGTCAATGTTAAATGTGTGACATCAGGACTCCTCCTCCTCTCAGGGCAGATCTCTCCTCTCTCCTGTTCATGGTACCTGGATTTTCCCTCTAGGCAGGATGAGCAGGTCTTCTTCCAACCTGCCCAAGCCATTTCACACACACCATACACAGAAAATACTTGCTGGTTTCTCACAGGTTTCCTTCTGAAGAGATCCATCTCCCTTTGGCCTCTTGGTTTCAATTTATTTATTTGTGTGCCACTACCTGTTGTCTTTGTCAAAGAGGAGTCAACAGTCCATGAGCAACAAAAGTGTTTGGTCAAATATAATCTCTGCCCTCTGCTTGGCAAGCAACCAGGGCAAGAAATCACAAGAAGGCATGACAGAACAGAGCTTGCAGTTTGGCTGAATCAGAAGAAACTAAAGCCCCACTGGCTTTTATTTTGAGCCCTTTCTTTTGCAGGGGTTCTGTACTAGGCATTAAAATTCCCTCCCATCCCTGGCAGGTGTGGCTGATGGGATGCCATGGTGGCCAGCTGGGTTATAAATGCTCCAAAAGCAGTCACTCATCACCAACAGCTCCCAGAAAATGCTCCCAAATTGGTGTTTCCTCTTTGTGCTGAGCTGAACAGGACCTAAACCACAAGTCCAGGGAGTTGGACTTGATGATCCTTGTGAACCCCTTCCAACCTGCCCTGTGCTGTGACTCTGTGGGGCAACATCTGCAGCAGGAGATGTCACCAGTGGTTCAGTCTGGTCTCCATCACTGTGTGACTCTCACCTGGGCCAATCCACACCTCCAGCACTGTGGCTTTACTTAGGGACCACTGTGCTCAGTAGCTGAAGGGTGACATGGGATGGGCAAAGCCCAGAAAACCAAACTGAGCTGACTCTTCTGCTTTGTCACCTTCCAGAGGCACATCCTGCTCTCCTGAAGATGTGTGGTGTGAAAGGGGACACCAGGTCACCACCAGCAAAGGCTGCACAGGGTGACTGATCATTTCCAGATTTGTGCAGGTCACCATCTGTGGAGAAAGCCCTTTAGCTTGACCCAGAGCCCTGTTATTTCAGTACTAAAGACTCTGGAGCAATTTGTTGTATCATATAAGGGGCTGTTAGAGGTGGAACTGTAGGGGAGAAAAGCTCATGCTACCTCTCCTTCCCAGCCGGAAAATTTCAAAGAGAATTTTCAGGTCTTGTTTCTGTTCCTCTGGCCTGTTAAAAGAAAGTGGGTTTAGAGCAAAGACTCCCCAGTTTGAATTTTCTTATGCTCTGCACTTGAACTATCTGAATACTGGGGGTACAGATAAGTGTGCCAACAGTTCTGGTAGCAAAAAGTAATAAAAGAAAAGGTAGAACAAGAGGACCTGCTGCCTACCACTGCTATATACTGAGATGTCAGCCTTGTGGAAATGGCAAGGAAACAAGTAAAACTGGGGAATAAGAATGGGAAAAATCTGAAAGTCCCACAGAATTGGGGCAGATTGCTCTTATCTCAGCAGCCTGGAGCCCTCATCAGCTCAGAGTTTTCTCATCTCTTGATGCAGGCCAGAAAACTGTTCTCCCTGGTAAAAAATAGGATTTGGCTGTATGGCAAAAGGAAGATTTTCCAATTCTGTTCATTTTCAGCGCTCCATCTGGGCACAGCCTCTGCATCCTTGACTTTGCCAGAGACTCTGCTGCTATCAGTGCAGTGGTACCAAAGCCAGGCACTGTGGATGCCCTAAAGCCAAAGGTGACCCCACTCCCCAGGCCACAGCCACCCCAGCCTAGGTAAGGCATCATCTGTTCTTATTTAATTTCAAGGAGCCAGAGCAGCTCTCTTGAGCACCTCGGTCATGTCACTCACAATGGAGATATATTTCTAAAAGAACCACCTGGCTCCCTGAGTTTTCACTCCTCCTTCATTGAACATCCCACAGATGAGCACATCCCTTCTCCAAGAACATCCCTTTTCTGTTCAAAGCTCCTTTCTCCTCATCAAACTCTCTGCTGGGTGCCACCAGGAGACATGATCTCAAACCCTTGGATGTGAACACGGCATCTCTGCACTGAGAAAAGGATGAAATGCAGAACAGTTTTGCCTAAGTTGAACACATTTTGGCTTCCCGGTTAACACCACATCTGGATTTATGCCAGACTGAAGTTACAATACACGTAGACATTACTCACAAGAGGCAAGGCCAATGCTCGAAAATAACCTCAAAGTTACTGGCAGAACAAAGCCTATTTTTTCCAACAAAAATGACTTTGCTAAACACATTTGTGTTACGTGAATTCGGAGACCATGCATGAAAGTCACAGAGGCCTCTCTCAAGTTTTGACTCCGCGATGAATTGTGCTCCTCCTCCTCCTCCTTTGGCTTCAGTACGTAGTTTCCCTTGTGACCTGGCTGGAAAATGTGTGGTTGCTGGAGATGCTGTTGGATTTCCTGGTGAAGGCCAGTCGTTTCTTCTTCTTCCTCCACGGCAGGCACAGGATGGTGAGCGTGGAGAGGAAGATCTGGCGGAAGTTTGCCGACACCAGGTTGTAGAGGATGGGGTTGATGGCTGAGCTGACGTAGAAGAGGACGTTTGTCAGCATGTAGAAGTAGTGGTAGAAGTTGTAAAGGAAACTGGAAGAGCAGATGGAAGATAAAAAGTCTGAGTGTGAAGAACTCAAAAGTCACAAGGGTGAGAAAAGCACAAGCTGCTTTCCAGCTAACCTTTCTAGGCTGCAAACATGAACTTTCCAGTGGTGCCTGAGCCACCAAAACCCATCTACAGCTTCAACTGGAACTGGTCAAACGTGGATCAGATGCCTCTGTGAAGATATTGCCCCAGCAATTACAGACTTATTTAAGCCCTGGGGTCAGACACCAGATGTTTACCTCATGCATTGATTTTCTCTTTGGAGGTAGTCATTCTGGAAACCAAGAAGCCAGATGGAAATTTGCTTCTGTGTCATACATACACATTAGCTTGACTTTTTTGGCTGCAGTTCTGATCTACAGAGGTTGCAGAAGAGCCAAACTCCAGTAACAGATGCAGCTCTCTCCTCCCTCTGGCAGTGAGAGCAGCATCAGCTCATTGAGTGTGTCTCTGAGTTGGGATTTTTCCATGATGTGGGACCGCATTTCCTGCTCTGGGGGCAAGCTGATGATAGCATGATTCTGAAACACTTCCTGACCACCATAATTTAATCCTTTTTAATTAGACCTGGTTGAAAATGTTTTATTATCTTCTATACTTTTGTATATATCTTTCCTTGGGCCAACTGGGAACAGCAGCCCTGGGCTTGTAAAGCATTTATAAACACCACGGGTGTCATTTTCAGGAAGATGTTCCTCAGAATCATTTATCTTGGTGAAAATTGCAGACCTTTTTTCTAGCCTGAGCAGTGTCTAACAAAAGATAAATAGAGGAGTGCTGGACTACATTGCCTATCCCTTCACAGCCCCTCAGCACTGCCAAGGACTGCATGGCCCATCCAGTTCTTACAAGCAGAGTTTCTCTGTGTAGTTGTGAAGAATTAATATTGGAAAAAATTCTCTTCTTCAGGGGCAAGGCACATGTGTTTATAAATGAACATGCCAAGCTGCTGCAAACTCTTGGTTAGCCACCAGACTGATAGTTCACTATCATTCTGTAAATTCAGTCTTTTCCTAAAATCACTCATGGTTTTAAAAAGAAGAAAAAAAATATTATGTGAATGCAGCCACGACGTGTAAATTCCCACTAACTGCAGACAGATTACTCTACCCCTCTTGCTCAAAGCAAATGCAATCATTACATAATTGAACAGTGCCTTAAGTGCTTCTCATATAGGAAAGCAAAGGAGAAACAAGAGTTTGTCCCAGTGTGTGCCTAGAGCTCTGTTTCCATGACTGAAGATAGATTTTGGATTTTACTATGGCTGCATCCATAGTCCCATTCAGTAGGCTGCTATATCCTAATTTATTATATTTTGTGTTTGGAGTTGATGACATTTTAGCTTTTTATTGTTGTTCTGCTTTTTGGTATTGTAGATGCTTTTTTCTTTCCCTTGAAAGAAGCAGCCCTGGTCTCAGGGAAAATGGGGATGTAACACCATGGGAGGAGACACAAGAGTGCATTCCTTGGCAGCTCAGGCTTCCTCAGTGTGTGTCCCCAGACAGAATTATCTCCTAATGACAAATTTAAAAACAATAATTAGTTTGGTGGCTGCTTTGCTGCAGAACCTGGCCTGGTGCCTCTGAAAGGAGCAGGGAGCTCCTGGGGTGCCTTTGCACATCTGTGAGCAGTGCACATGTGTCAGTGCAATTATCCCAGAATTCTCTGACAATCTGGACACTTCCTAATCAGCAGCAACTGCTGGCATTTCCTTTTGATCCACTGCCTGCAGAACCCAGTAAATAACCTGGCCCAGGCTCAGTAAGTGGCACAGTTATTCCCCCAGCTGTGTCATCTCCCCTGTCACAGAGGAAATGTGGCCTCCTGGAGCCAAACTCTGCTGACAGGAGCTGCTGCATCTTAGGGCTGGGGATCAATATCTCTGGCACAGAGGCTAAAATCCACTCTGGGTGTGCCAACACCCCTGTCCAAATGTCATTTCATCAAGGGCTGCCAGAGTGAAGCCCCATTGCTGCTGCCAGCATAGGGGGGGTGAGGAGGAGGAGGGGCTGATGATGCCTTTTGGTTCAAGATAATGCTTCCTGCACCGTGTCTGGGGGATTTAGCTTAAACAAAGACTCTTAATTTGTCTGGCAAACACCGAGACATAAAAAAACCCAAACAAACAAACAAAAAAAACCCAAAAAAACTCAAACCAAACAAACAAACAAAAACAAACCCCAAAACCAACCAACCAAACAACAAAAAAAACCCTCAAAAACAAAACAACAACTAAAAAAACAACCAAAAAAACCAAACAAAAAAAAACCAACCAAAAACCCAAAAACTCAAAAAACCCCAAAAAAACCAAAAACCAAAAAACCCCAAACAAAACAGCAATTAAGAGTTTGAGACTTTAACCCCTCGGTTGGGGTTTGTTCCCAGCTCCCACCTCCATCTCTACACCTGGGGGTGCCCTGGCATCCCCACCCTGAGCCCCCAGCCTGTCCTGGCACCGTGTCCCCTGGTTGTGACTCACTCTGTCCAGTGGCTGGAGGGGACATAGCAGAACATGAGGCGCCGTATGTGGTAAGGGAGCCAGCAGACCACGAAGGCAATCACCACAGCACCTGCAAGGCAGGGGAAAAAAAAAAAAAAGCCTTAACTCGGTGAGCAATCCTCCATCAGGGTGAAAAAGGGACCTGTCTGCTCGGGTTTAATTGCTGGAAGTGTTTTCCTGCAGCCCCGCTTGTTCTTGTACTGCTGTAGTGCAAAGAATTAATGACCCCGAGGGACAAACGGCCTGCAAACGTCTGTAAAAACAAATAAAACAGAAGTAATAGAGAACAGCACTAAGCACTGGGACAGGGGCATTAGGAACAACAGAAGGTGCAGATGAAGGACTGGTGATGCCCAGTTCAGACACTGGCTTAAAGGAAACTCTGCTTGCATCTGTGTTTCTCGCCCTGGTGACACTGGGTGTCTCATCCAGAGTATTCACAGGGACAGGTGATGAATGTTTTCCATCCAGGTAGACAGGGAGGCCACTCTAATCCCATTAATTTGTTACATGGAGCCACTGGCCACAGTCCCCACGGTGCTGAGCAGCATTAAACTGCTCTTTCTTGTGGCAGGGCTCATCCTTTTGTTCCACATTTGCGCCGTACCTGAGGTTACAACTTGTTTGGGTCTGGACTTTGCCATAATAAAAATGATCAATTAAAGGGTAAGCAGAGAAAGACACCACAGCTTCTTTTTCCTTTCCAGATTCTAAGGGATGTCAAACAATGGAAAATGAAACAACTCTGAGGCATAAAAGTGCTGTTGATAGAGTGCATTTGTCAGTCTGCATTAAAAAGTAGATCTATCAGGCAATCAAGAGAAAGATTTGTCTAAGTAGATCTATCAGGCAATCAAGAGAAAGATTTGTCTCCTTTTGTTGTATACATTTCAACCTCTTTATGGAACAGCAGGATTCAAGCGGAATCCTAGCAGGAAATAAAGAAATCTCAGTTAAAACATAACACAATAAAAGGCAAGAAGAAAATAAAGACTAAATAAAATAATTAAGTTAAATTTTGGTCCCAATTTTGTTCTACAGACAACAAGGGACTCATCACTCTTGTCCTTTATGTGACCTGTAAGGGGCTGGAAGCAGCAAAGCTCTGCTCCAGAGGGAGGTACCACAAGTGGATTTGGCACGTGGAGCCAAAGGTTAGGATTTTTTCTGCTTTGGGGTTGAAAATATTTATGTGGAAATGTCCCAAACCCAGACGCTGTCATCCCACAGGGACTATGTTGTAGCTCAAGGGGAAGACGTGCAGAAGATGTGTTTCCCTTGGATAATGCAGTCCAGGAGGAATGAGCCTGGCTGGTGGCTGCATCTCCCTGCCACTGATGCTTAGCCAGGAGGCACAGGAGAGCAGAAATTAAACAATCCCTGGTGTCCAGCTCCATACTCATGCCCCACTCCAACTCCATGAGCTGCCTCTCTCATTAAACACACAGCTAACAATGGAGAGGGTTCTATTCCATGATGCATGACAGCAGCTTCCAGGAACGCTGCAAAAGCCATTTATCCAATAAAGATTTAAGCAACTGAAGGGACAAGTTTTGGAAAGAAGGCTGGAGGGTCTGTTTGTATTCTGTTGTCCAAGTGAATTCATTTTCTCAAACTGTGTTTTGGCTGCTCTCTGGCCACAGTGATCACAGATGTAATCCATCACCAGACAGCCTGCAGCCCTTCAGGTGCCATCAAGAGAATGAATTTGACCTGTGTCTGATCTTTCCCTGAGGAGCTTTGATGGGACCTTGACAGGAGAGCCCCTGCACCTCGTGTGGCACAGGAGAGGTGGGGACATCCCCTGGGATCTGGGTGGCAGCATGGCTGCCTGCCTTGCTCCTCCACATTTCTGAGCACCTGCTTTTGGCCACCTCCAGTGATGCCTTGGGAAGGCTGACCTGAAACAGAGACTGGACAGAGCCAGGGAATAAAGAAGATATTTTTTGAAAGGCCTTTAGGGTACACCTTGGGCAGGACAAGAGCCTGACCAGGGCTACTCTCAAGGTGGACCCAAAGTGGTCACAAAATGGCTGGCTGGTCACGAGGTCTCACGCTTTTCTAAGTTTTGGTCCATTTGAATATTGGTGTTTAATTGTCCAATTCCAGCTCCAGGTTGTGAGGTCTCATCCTTCTTCTTTCTCCCTCATTTCACTGTTGTTTGTACTGTTGGGCTGAAAGTTGTCCTTGGTCTTCAGCATAAAAAGGATTTGTTTTGTCTCCCTGCTCTGTGAAGAGCTGACTAACACTGAATATGAGGCTCAGAACTGCACCCCTGGGCAGCACAGACTCTGAAAATATGAATGCTAAAGCTTAAGGCATCACCAGAAATTCATTTTTCTGTGGGATGAGCCTTTGGTTTGCCGTGGCTGGAGCAGTCCCCCCATGATTCTCCAGGAGATCCCTCCCAGGGGCTGCAGGAGAAGCAACACTCTCCAGCCTCTCCTCCTTCATCCATCAGCCTCGGGCCAAGGGGAGTGAGCCAACATCACAGCTCCAGCCCATCTGCTCTCCCAGCGCCTGCACAGGATTAGCTGCATTTCCAGGCTGCAAAAGCAGCTTCCCAAATGGCTCCAAACACAGGTTCATTCAAGCACATCACAATTCTTGCAGAAACCTCCATGCAGTGGCACTTCTCAGCTGCTCAGCCCCGTGTGCAGCTCTTTAGGAACGGCAGGATCCAGATTCTTTCGACAGCCAATTATAAGAATCTCACACATCTGCTTGTTAAATTTACCAACACGTTAAATGAAAGTGGTTTTCTCCTGGTGAATGATCCCTGCTTCTGCTGCTCACGCAATGCTGTGCCAAATAATATGGATCTATAGTAACAAACACACATATTGAGAGAAGTATCTGCTTAACATCAGCAATTAAGTAATCTGTGATAATTCTGTAATATCACATGCAATCACTCCCCAATTAAAACTCTATTAAACATGTGAAGTGCACTGGAGACACTTATAGTCTGATTTGGGAGTCCCAGCTGGGTGACACGCTGTGCAGTTCTGTGCTGCACAGATTAGGAGATCCCGACCGGAATTTGCCACCCTTAATCCGTATGTTTTCATTTTATCATACATGGGATCAAGCAGATTTAGGGTGGCAATCCTGCCCTCTTGGATCCTCTCCCCTGGGAGGAACATGAAACACGAGACTGTGTTAACTTTCATCTAATACAGAGTGAAAAGATCCTTTTCTCCCAGATACCTGGTTCCCTTTCCTGCTGTTCTGTTCTTCCCTGAGCACCTGCCTGTCAAAACAGTTGAGCTGTAAAACAAATCCTGGACTGTCTGCCAAAATGATTTTTTACTGTTGTTATGAGCTCCTAGGATGTGTTCTTCATCATCCAAACTTGGCACATGGCTCCTTTGGTGGAGTAAGAAGGAGCAGGTCAGCCTGCTGGAGCTGAGCACTGCAGGGGAAGGGTTTGACTGGATGTGTGATGGGGTGACTGTCCAGGATGGTCTTTGTGAGGTTGGAGACTTCCTGTCTTTATTTTTTGAACTAAAAATAAACCAGACACATCCCTCACTTCTAATTAATTCAATAAGGTCCTATTAGGAGCAGAGCTGCTCCATGAGCTTCTGATCTTTCCCATATTTGAGTAAATGAGGTGCCAAACCTCAAGGCTGGGGAGTGGAGGTGGGACCCCAGCAAGGTGACCCCAGTGTGCCAGGGGTGGCAGGGAATGATCCTTCCACCAAGGTATGCCCTCATTTCCCTTCCAAATCAAACTCCCAATTTAAATGTGTATTAAACCCTGAATTATTACATCCTGTGTCTTTGTATTTTGTCTTATAATGGCTCTTTTCTCTGCCTGTTTGAACTGCATGCCAGGGAAGAAGGGGAGAGGAAGGAGGAGTGGCAGGGGACTAGCCCTGGTTTGTTTTTCCTTCAGGAAGTCCTGCAGAGAGAAACATGAATTGTGACTGACATCTTTTTCATTGCACAGGAGATTTAAACTGTGCCACTCTCAATTCTCAGGCTGAACTGGATGTGGGATCAATCCTGGGAGTTAAATTCTATTAGATCACACTGGATATTTTATTTTTCCTCGTGTGTGTCCTGTGCTGAGGCTGGGAACTGCCCTGCTTCAGGACCACTTCTGGGTTAGCATGTGCAGGGGGAAAGGCATCATGAGGAAGAACCCCGTGGTCTGGCTGGTTTGGCTGAGCTCAGGAGTGATGCTCAGGAAGGGTTTCCAGCCCCCATCTCTTCGTGGGGCCGTGTGAGGTTCAGAGTGACTCAGAGCCCCGGGACAGCCCCGGGTGAGGAGCTGCTGACTCACACAGGCACCCGGGGAGCTGCTGCAGCACAAAGTGCTCGCCTGGGCTGGTGTTCTCCTCCTCACTTCATCTCCTGCAGCCCCTCTGGGAGTGCTGAGTCACAGCCCTGCAGCCTGGGGTGGCCCTTGGTGAGGGTGTCCCTCTGTCCTGCCCTCCTTTCTCTCCAGGAGAGGCAGGAAAGGGATGCTGCGAATCCTTACAACCACCTCTGCTGCTGCTAAGGCATCCAGAGAGGCTCAGATCCACCTTCCCTTGATAGTTTTGTCCAGATTATTTCAGCCAGTTTATTTCTTTTTCCCTGCATTTGAAGGGGAGCTGAGCCACACACAGATGTGCAACAGCACGGTGGAATTTCTGAGCAAAGGCAGGAGCAGTTTGGAGAGGCACTGACCTCCCTGAACAACAGCTCTCAGCCTTTTGTGTTTCAGACTCATCCCCAACGCTGCCCAAGGGGTGCACACACTCCAGCTGGTTCTAATGAGGTGTACAAAAGATTATCAGCCTCGTGTCAGGGTCATGATGATTTTTGGAGAAACAGTTCTTGCATATCCCAAGCTCCTGCAGTTTATACACTTCTTTAGGTGATGCCCATACAGCAGAACCTCTCAGAATACAGAACCTCTCACAAAATGCTGTTTGATATTTGAGAGGTGGTGAAAGCTGGGCCAAGTGCAGGCACAGCTGGTGCTGCCTCGTTAAACCTCGAGGTGCTGTTTATATTAACATGATGTTCTACCTGACAGGCTGCTGGCAATATTTATATCAGCAGGCCCCAGAGTAGGGATTGCAGGAGCTGCCAGGGTAGGTATGAGCCCAGTGAAATTAAAACTACTTATGCTGGTATTTGGGTCATAAGGCTGTGGAATAAAGAATTTCCATAAAAGTCAATAACAATCAGCAGGGAGTGGGGACCACCAGCATGAACCAGGAGTACTCAGGAGAGCAAAGAAGAAACTGGGAGTAACAATGAGCTTGGGAAATCCTCAAGTCCTTTAGACACCACTGAAAACACACAGCATTTGCTGGATACAATCCCCTAATGTTCTTGAAAGTATTATTGAAAAAACCCTAAGTTCTTCTTTATTAGTGAAAGTGAGACAGCACAGTGAGTGGAAAAACCTTTTGGCATTCAAAATCAACATATTTCACTCAGACTATATTCTCCAGTCCTGATTTTTAATGGCTCAGATGATAGATTTGAAAATAGATGTGAAATCCTGCCCCAGCTCACACCAGTGGTTAAATCATCCCCTGGCACCAGTTTAATCCATAAGGAGCAAAGCAGAGAATACAGATTAAAGCTGGCCCAAGAACAGACACTAGCAAGCAGCACATTACTGCTGTCCCAGTGCAAACTGGGGTCTCTTCCCAAGTTTCCTTCTAAAGTTATTATTCTTTTGGAAATTAGATAAGAGGCTGCTTGAATTCCATTTAAATTTCATCCATGCCATTTCCCCTGGGGATGTCTGGATGTTTGGAGAAGAAGGAAGAAGAAAGGAAGAGAATTTCCCCTTTGAAAGGCAGAGAAGGGATCCCATCTTATCCTCACCAGGTTCAAGTCTCTTTCTCTTTGGTGAGATCAGGTGTAACCTGAACTGGCTTCCTCTGCAGCCCTTTTTTCTTTCCCCTCCAGTGTTGAGTTTCACGTCTCCTTTGTTCCCCCCAGAAAGGTTTCTGCTCATCAAAGGGACCCTGGAGCTGTATTCACTGCGTGCTTCTACAGTGACTAAAGCCCTGGCCAGACTCCATCTCTAGAATCACATTAGTTAACTTTTTAAACACTCACACTGTCACAGCTTAACACCTGGAAAATCTGCTTTCAGGGCACCGCAAATCCTGGAGTTTTCTGCAGAGATGCAACCACAAGAACGTGGAAATTCCTGCAGAAATGCTGTGCCAGGCTGAGCTGTGGTGCCAGCAAAGGGACACATCTTGGAAGAGGGAAAAAAAGGAGACTCCCTGCCCCAAGAGGTGCAGCCAGCTCTGGTTTTTGCTCCTTGGAGGGTGTTTATAGAGCGCTCTGATGCTGCTCGTTTTATCTCACTTGGCAGGCTGCAAAGTAAACCTACAACTACAAACATCTCTGGGAAATATATACAACTGTTAAATAGGTAATTTATCCTCCCAAATTTCAGTGTGACACTTCAGCCGTTAAAATCAGCTTCCACTCAAGCTTGATGCCACAGGGGTTTTGCTGAACTCCACTTGGAGTTGCTCAGACTTTTTATTAGAGATACAAACTGCCATGCATTTTGTTCCTTTCTTGAAAAGAAATGATTCATGGACAAATAAATCTGCTTTCCTTAGAATACAGGAATTATGAAATACAACTGTTTAAGGAGTTTTAGACTGATGCTCTTCTGTGTGTTGTGGTTGCAAAGTATGAGCTATTTACTGTTCCTCTCTGTGGGCTGGTTATACTAAATCTCAGGGCAATATTCTCCTCCTGAAATGAATAGCTCAGACTTGGAGCATTGGGAAGGAGAAATGAATGGACTCCTCAAAGTATTTGTTCAGAAGGGGAATTATTAATGCACAAATTAATGAAATACATGGATACATCATTAATTCTCGGCCTTTGTCTTGTATTACTTGGCAAAATGCATAATTTAAAAATTCACAGACATTCGGTAAAAAATGCGGTTTGACTTCATCGGCTAAGAAGCATTTACTGAGGCATCACCCAGCCAGCTGTGGGAGACTGAGGGATATTCTTTTAATTGGTTAAACCTCTAAGTGCTTTATAATTGCTTTCACTAAGCAGCTTCAGTGGCAGAGCACACGCTACCTGGAAGTGATTACATTTTAATAGGCTTAGCCCAGGTCCCCTTGCAAAGCCTCCCCTTGATGTCCATCAATTTGTCTCAATGTCGTTATCAGAGCTCAGCTGTGCCATTCAGTAACTCCTGCCTTCCTCTCATCCACCTGGGAGCTGATCTGACAGGCAGCCAGGAGCTGCTGAGGGTGTTTGGAGGAGGAGGAGCTGCAGGCAGGTGTGTTGGTGGGGGTGTCAGTCCATGCCACAAAACTGCTCCCTTTCCAGAAGACATTTTGGCTGAACAGAGCTTTCATCCTGAGCCAAGCTCAAATACACCTTGATTTTTGAGCAGCGGAGAGAATTGGGTTTGTTCAGCTTGGAGAAGGCTCCAGGAAGAACTTGTTGCAGCCTTCCAGTGCCTAAAGGAGCTTCAAGAAGGCTGGAGAGGGACTTGGGACAAGGGCCTGGAGTTACAGGACAAGGGGAATGGCTTTAAAGTGAAAGAAGGAAGGGTTAGACTGGATATTAAGAATAAATTCTTCCCTGTGTGGGTGGTGAGGCCCTGGCACAGGGTGCCCAGAGAAGCTGTGGCTGCCCCTGGATCCCTGGCAGTGTCCAAGGACAGGCTGGACAGGACTTGGAGCAGCCTGGTCTATGGAAGGTGTCCCTGCCCGTGCCAGGAGTGGAATGAGATGAGTTTTAAGGTCTCTTCCAACCCAAACCATTCCATGATTCTGTGATTGTTCTGGTGTGTGTGCATCTGAGTGTTAAAGGATTATTTAGAATTTTATCAAGTGATTGGCCTGTCAGGCTGTGCAATCAGAGAATGTCCACACTTCTGTGAGGCATTACAGAGCTTTGGGAGACTCAGCATTCCAGGGCTCCAACACAGCCAAGGAACAGCAACAGAAATTGGAGTTAATGGAAGGAATTGGAAAGATGAAGGAGGATATGGAATCTCTTGGTGGAAGGTATTTTTAACAACAGAACTGAACCCAAACCATCCTCAGGAAAAAAAAACCAAAACAAAACAAAAAAACAAAACACCAAGCTGAGAAGCTGCAAGTGCCTGGAGCCTCTGAATTTGAATCCTCACACCTGGTGAACTCTGACAGCAGAGAGGGAATTACAATCAGGAATCTCATGTTTACTGACTTAATGAGGTGGCTCCCAGGCAACAGGCCTGACACATTCCTTGATTCTGATCACCCTCATTATTTTGTACATGACCAAAATCAGACAGGGCCAAGAAAATACACAAATGCTACCAAAAAGAAGGAAAACACTGTTGTGGGTATTTTCAATGAGGCTGTTAGCTTGGTCACTTTTAGCTCTTATTTCCATGTAAACAAATACTTAATCTCAGTACATTTGGAGCAAGGAAGTTTTTTTTCTGCTCTGATCTTATCCAACAGCTCTGCACACCATGAGCCACAAAAAATTGTTTTCTAAGCACTACTTTAACAGTTCTGAAACATTTCACCCTTAAACCCAAATCAGCCTCCTCTGTACTTCAGGCCAAAGTTCACTTTTGGAAATGGAAAATACTTTTACCTCCATGAAGCTCTGATACTCTGCCAACAATTTTATAAGAGGGGACAAGTGTCACTTTTTTTTTCCCACCCTCTGCCACAAATGAGCCCAGACCCTGTTCATGATTTTGGCTGTCATGGATGCCAGGATAAATCATGTGCATCCTTGTGTATTTTTTTTGCTATTTTCAGACAGCTCAGAGACCTGGCTTATTAAAATATAACTCATGAGGAACAGGTGACAAATGTGAATTAAGCACCTCCAGTAATCAAGTGCATCTGAAAAAAACTGAAATGCAGCAGGATTTCATTCCCATTTCTAGATAAAGAGAGCATTTCTGCATGGTGGAGTGAATCACACACAAAAGTGAGGGGGGATTTTGTTATTTGCTGGATCTTCCTCAGCACAGAAATTCAACAAGCAGCTGCCCTCTCACTGCTTTCCCAGCAGGGAGGGGAGCTCAGTCCTGCTGCTGAGGAGATGCCTGGAATACCTGGGCACTGCTGCACAGGGGGGCTCGTGGTGCCACATCTGACCCACTTTTGAACCATCTCAGGCTGCAGACTGAAACCCTCACTTTTGCCAAACATTCTCAGCTTTTGCAGTACACAGCAAACTCAAAAATTTGCCTGGAGAAGAAAAAGAGGAAGCAGAAGAAGATGAAAAAGAAAATTATGCTTATTGTTCAGAAAGTGAAGGGTCGTTTTTCAGTGCCTCAGGGGAGATGTGGACCTGTGTGTGAGGGGTGCACTTCCTCCAGTGCTGAGGGATGCCAGGTGTAGGTTTGGGTTTCTCTGCTATTATTCATGAAAAGCTCTCTCTTCTTGATGATCAAAGAGGATGGCAATACTAAAAGGAGAGAGAGAGAGGTGTGAAGTGGTGCAGCACAAGTGAGAAAAGGCAGGGTCTCACTTCATGGCAGCAGGCAGAACTGTTAAAAACCAGGAAAGGATAGCAAGGAGCAGAGTCCTTGCAGGCTCCATGGGGAAGCAAGGCTCCCTCCTCACCCACCCGTGGATAACAGTCCATTGGTGTGCAGAGACAGTGAACAAATACAGTCCAACAAGATAATTGTGGGGAATTTCATGTCCCCTGTGTTTTTCTTTCCTTTTTCTCAGTAGGTGTTTCCCAGTTGGAAGCTGGGATGCACGTGGTGGCTCACCCATGGCATGGGCAAGGAGTGCTGCATGGGAAAAAACAGCTGGAAAAATGGCAGAGAGGCTCCTGGTGCCTTCTCTAGGGATTTTTCTCATTGGAATCGTGGTCTGGACCAAAGCACTTCAAATACCAAGATTCCCCATCCCTGGAAGTGTCCAAGGCCATGTTGGACAGGGCTTGGAGCAACCTGGGATAGCGGAGGTGTCCCTGCCCATGGCAGGGATTCAGGACCAGGTGAACTTTAAGGTCCCTGCCAACCCAAACCCTTCTAAAAACACCAGAACATCAGAAAGCTTTCTGCTAACAAATTCTCCCCATCTAATGTTTAAAACCACTCTGGGCACACTTTGTTAGCTATTTTGGGTACTATTTTTGAACAGCTTTTGCTTTATCCTCTATAAGGTTAAGCTACCAGATCCTTTGGTCTTTTCCTCAGCTTATTTAATCAAGACATCCACTGTTCTGCAGTGCAGCTCAATTCCTGAGTGCAGGATCTTTTATTTAAGCTCTGTCTGAAGCAAAGCTCGGCAGAAAAAGGGAAGTAATGAAACAATACGAGCAGGGCTTAAATTGCTGTCGACAATAAATCATTAAAATGCTGGGCTGGTTCTGTTTGGCTTTGCTTTTTCAGAGCGAGCAGGTCTGCTCGTTAGCTTTGCAAAGATGAAGAGGAGAGGGTGTTTTGGGTGAAAGCGTTTTCCAACTCCCACCTGTTACTCTCCAAGTTATGTTTATTTAGACACCTCCAGGCAGCTCCAGAGCGAGGGAAGGCGATACTCACGCAGCACCCTGACGCCGTGCTTGAGGGCTTGCACTCTGCTGGGCTCCATGGACATGCTGAGCATGGTCTGCTGCCCACCAATGGTGCACACCTGGTTCTCCTGGGCCGCCTGCTTGAACATCACCAGCAGCTGGTTGGCGATGATGGTGTTGAGCACGGAAATGACGACCATGGGGAAGACGAAGGAGATGAAGGTGTTGACCTGCAGGGCAGAGACGGGGCACAGTCAGGGATGGGATCAGCAGGAGGTTGGGTTTTATTTCTCAAAGCAACAGAGGAACAGCCTGCAGTGGAAATCTTCCCCTCCTGTTACTCAGCTGGTTTGGAAGGTTTATTGTGCAGAGGGAGGGCTCGAACGCTGCTGACGCAGGTCCATTCATGTCGGTCAACACCCAAAAAAGGCAAAATCATTCGTATCTAATTACATTCTTTTCCCCTTTTCAGTGCAGTTCATCACCAGAAATGTCTCGACTGAAACATGCCATTGATCTTTTCATCTCACAACCAGCAGGATGCTGCTTAGCTTTCATCATGCATGGCGTGACTTCTAAATAACAGTGTGTTATTGTCTTTTTCCTGCATTATGAGCACTCCTTTCTTTTTAACTATCTTTTTTTTTTCTTGTGTCCTTTCCTTGTAGATTTAATGACAGCGTTTTGTTACCTCGTAACTAAGTTAGATAAACCTTGTGCTTTCAAGGATTACAACTGATCAGAATAAACAAGTGGAAATCATAATGTTTTTAGTGCAAATTATTTGATTACTGCCGTTTTGATAAAATTAAATGGAGGATCAAATTAAGCAGTGATTGAATCAAGTAGAAGTCACAGTTCACGTCAAATGCAGGAAAGCTTTTGAGCTGTTTAGAAACCTCAGTGGAACTGAGCTTGGCAAAGGGCAGCCCAGGGAAACAGAGGCACGTGTCAGGTTTGCCTGCACATCTGCAAAGCTGCCATGGTGGAGCTGCTCTGCCAAGCCCAAGAGCTCATCCTCTCTGCTGGATGGCACAGGAGGAGACCCAGCACGTCACTCAGGCGAGCGTGGAACAAATCAAAAGCCCTTCAAGTTCTTAGAATTTCAAAATATTGACAAGAGTTAAACCGTGCTGCACATCGCTGTGAAAGCAATTGCATTAGAAGTGATAAAACGACAAAAAGATGAAACTACGAAACTCAAGAGGAAATTTACTCAGTGGGAGGGCTCCAAGGCAGGCTGACTTCTTCCCCAGACAGTGCCTTATCTTTCACCTCAGGGACGTGCGACACAGAACAACCCTCTGCAGATTGCAAAACCTCACCTAGACACAGGTGCTCCACCTGCTGGGATGGT
>VWYP01015977.1:380510-416580 GCA_013400435.1 Pycnonotus jocosus | reverse complement strand
CACCCACCCACCCCTGCTGGACCATCCCCACGGTGGACAAGGCTCTCTGTACACCGTGTCTGGTGCGGATTTGCGGGCTCTGTGCCCTGGAGGGATTCAGAAATGCTGGAGGTGAATGGGAATCACCCAACCACACCCCCAAGATGCTGCAGGGCATCCCTAAAAGAAATGAGCAGCACATAAGCTCATGAGAGCAGAGGCACATCAGAAGCACTTCACTTTCTTTGTCCATAAATCTGAAGCAGAAAGTCCTTTTTGGGTGAAGACAGGCGCTGCTGTTGTTGCCCAGGTTTTCTTTGGATGGATCAAGTCTGTACAACTTTGTGCTCCGGAGCTCAACGCGTTAAGCAAAAGTACCAGCTGGGTTTTGGGTTTTGTCTCTCGCCCACATGGTGAGAACATCCTCTCTCGTTTATGCTGGTAATAATAACAGAGCTCCTCTGCGGGCTGAGTGAATTCCTAGATACACCCCACTACTACAAGCTGCTAATGGCCTCTTTTGTTAAGTATAAAGCAGTTTTCTACGCTTCTAAAAGACCTCACAGCCTCCTGTATATAGAAAGTGTTATCTTTTGGAGTTGCCTCCACAGGTTAAGACAGATCATTAAGCATTAAAGACCAACTATTTAACCTTTGCAATGCAGCCGGGCTGAGTTGGTGCGCGTAGGGGTGAAATGATTGCTCAGATTTACCAGGTCAGACTGAGAAATGAACCCTGTAGCTCCTCACTCCAATTTCTGCGGCTTTAGCTGCACAATGCCCTTCTCCTTCCCCACTGCCGAACAACGTCTGCACATCAGCCAAATGCAGCACTTAACTCTGGAAATGTTTCACTCTGCCACCTGAGAATCAGGATTTATTGGTTTTCATTCTAAAATTTTGCCCTAGCTGGAAATTAGACTTGCTTGATATAATTTTCAGAACTTGGAAAGTCTTTTCCAAGCTTTCTTAAAAGCGTCGATTCATTCCATAATTGCATTGTGAAGTCTTTTAAAAAGCTTAAGAAATTGGCTAGAATAGCATTGACTTTCCCTTTTAGGAATTGTTATGGTAAAAGTGGGACTATTGCATACTTTCTCTCGAAGGCTATATTTAAAGATTTTTTTCCCCTGCTTTGATTTGTAGCAAAACTCTCATATAGTATAAAAAAAAATTTTAAAAATCAATATTTTCCCCCATAGCAGAATGTTTTAATTTGTTGAAAGAATTATGAATTGTTTGCAAACACAAAGCCCCAAAGTACATAAGGGCTAGAAAAGATGATTTTCCTGAGCAAACCCTTTATATTCTCTGTTTTTCTGCCGAGCTGCTCACTGGGAGCCCAGCACACTGTGCACATCAGTGCAGCAACACTTCATTTTCAGGTGACTTTGCACACTGCTGGAGCTGGTGCCTCCAACAACTCTTCAAAGTCAGTGGAAAATTTCCCACTTGCTCAAGAGGAGCTGGTCTGGGATCCCAGGACTACATATCCAAAAGTTCAGGAGCAGGAAGATTTGTAGAGGTGTTTAAGGGGATTTTTTACAGTGTCTCCTAGCATCAGAGGGCTAAAGTGTCTGCAGCTGTCAGTGAACACCCATGGGAGCCTTTGGAGCTTTATAGATTTTATAGATTACTCTGGCCCCAGGAAGGAGGGTTTAGAGAGTGTGCAGGCTGATTTTTGACCTCAAAGTCTCAGATTTATGTTGGCTCACCATGGCAAGCACAGTCTGTGTGATGCTGGATCTACACTAATCCTGTGTTTGGGTTGTTTGGGTGCTCATGCACAGGGGTCTGGTCTCATCTCTGCTCTCACCAAGCATGGTTCAGTCTGATTCTCCTCTCCTTCAAAACTGATGTGTTTGCACCAAAAGGAACCCACCAGAGCCCAGCACCACAATGGGGATTTTTAGCTCAGTGCAGGAGCCCAAAGCTGTGCATGGAAAGGCTCAGCCCTGGCTGCTCTCTATGCTAAAAACCCCACACAAACACAACATCACAAACCCTGTGACTGTGTGCTANCAAGCATGGTTCAGTCTGATTCTCCTCTCCTTCAAAACTGATGTGTTTGCACCAAAAGGAACCCACCAGAGCCCAGCACCACAATGGGCAGAATGAGCTCAGTGCAGGAGCGTGCATGGAAAGGCTCAGCCCTGGCTGCTCTCTAGGCTAAAAACCCCACACAAACACAACATCACAAACCCCATGACTGTGTGCTAAATCCTCATTTAAAAAAAAAAAAAAATCCGATATTGCAATGTTTGCCAGTGGCAGGACAGAATGAAACACTAACCCAGTTCCATGCTGCTGTCACTGCTGCAATCAGTGCAATCAGAAATGCTGCTCAGCACCAGGCTGGCAACATCTGTGGGATGGGATTAACCCTCAGGATCAAATTGTTTCCTACAGTACAACAACCTTCCCTTCCAGCCCCGCCTGAACAGTGACAGCCAGAGACCCAAATCACTCTTCTCTGGCTGTGCTGAGCAGGACAATGACAACACAGATGTCACCTGAGGGTGAGCTCCCAGCAGAAACCTCTGCTCACACCCTGAACCCCCACAGGCACATCTGAGTTGTGTGATCACTTGATGGATGCCAGGATGTGGCACAGACACCTCTGTGACCCACCCAGTCCTCAGAGGTACAACACCTTCATTGTCCCCAGGGTGGTGACAATGACCTTCCCAGCTCCAGCAAGGCTGGCAGGCCTTGGGGTCCTGCCCTGCCCCAGAACTGAGCCTTCCTGGCTCTCTAATGATGTTCATCCCACCTTTCTCCTGGCTATCTACTGCCAAAGGTGATTTGCAGATGAGATAGGGATCATTATAATTATGCAGGGATTTGCAGGACACAGGAGATGGAGCAAAGCTCAGGGTGGAGCCTCATAAGCTCATAAGAGGATACACGGAAATTTGGGGGAAACAAACTTCTAGAAGGGAAAAGGATGCAGCTGTCAGGCTCACAGTTAGCTCAACAAAAATCAGACTTTGTGTGAGACAGAGAACTCAGCCTTGTTGCGTTTGCTTCTTCCTGCCAAACAAGAGTGTGGGAGAGACATGGGGGAAGGGATAGCAAAACCAAGGGACACAAAAGCAGAACCCAGTCATTGGGTTTGTGACTCTTGCTAAATCTTTTGCATGGAAAACTGCTCCCCTGGCTCTGCTGAGCTTCCTGCTGACGTGATTCACTTTTACCAAGCTGTCCCTCAAATTATTTGACTGCGTGGTTTCCCTGGGTTACCACTAAAAGCAGCCATCAGCTCCCTCGCAGCTGTGATGGAGAAGATGAGCACAGAACTCCACACAGGAACTCCCCAGAGGGCTTCAACTAAGTCCTGTAAATCACAGGGCTTGCAGAGATTTATTCTTTTGTGCTCCAAGGCGACTGTGGGAGGAACGCAGATTCAAAGGTCACTTTGGAAAAGGATAGGGTTTGGATCCCTGCTACAAGCCAAGACTCTTTTTGTTAGATATATCTGAAGGCAAGGAGGGTAAAAATTATGACTATTACACTTGTTTATGGGTCACCTTTGCTCCCAGCAAAGCTCCATCACCTGAGCCACCTGCAGCTGTCTGTTCCCGTGGTCCATCAGCACACGATTGTGGAAAGGCACAGAAAAAATGAGTGAGGTCTTGGAGAATTTAAGTGGTTAAAAGAAAAAATGTTAAGCTAAAGGCTCCTCTGGAGATCCAGTGGCAAATTCAACTCTGTAAGTATTTATGATAAAAAACCAGCCAAGCATCAGAACTACTCAAAACATTTTAACTGAAAGTTTTGACGAGAAAATAGAGAATGTTCCCATACTGAGGACATAAAAGGTTTTTGAAGGCAGGTTTTGTGTTTTCCCTCGTGCCTTTTTTCCAGCTAAGTAAAAATTATCCCCCAAAGCCAATGGAGCATGGAATGCTGGTCACAGCAGCAGCACAGTGAGGTGCAGCCCATGGAGCAGCAGCTGGGATGCTCTGCCAGCAGGAGCAAGGCTCTTGGAGTGGACATGGGGGCTACCTGAGATTAAGGAATAATTTTAACCCTGGTTTATGGCCGGGATTTTGTGTCAGAGGTCAGAGATGTTCCCTTGTAGCCTGATAAATGAGGTGACAGCAGAGCCAATCCTTGGTCTCTGCCAGCACAGCCTGTGCAGGGACACAGCCCCTTCCAGCAGCGAGCTGGGATGCCCAGAGCGATTTTTCTCCCTTTCTTTTCAGGGCTGTGCAAAGAACAATTAAAATGGAGAGAAGTGTGGATGATGAGGAGCTGCTAAAACCTCACTGTACCCACTAAGCTTCTGTGGTAGCCTGTTTCCCTGTGCTCACCTGGGGAATGCTGTGAGATGGCTGCAGCCTTCCTGTTTGCTGCTGGGGAGGATTCTGAGTGCAGAGACTCCTGGGGACATACCTGGGGAAATGAGTGAGAAACCCCAAAGGAGCTGAAAACTGGCTCAGGAGGAGATGTGTCCTTGCTGGTTTCCTGGAAGCGATGAGGCAGAGGACTGAGGATACAGCACATCGTTTGATTTGTTGTTTTGAGCAAATCTATTAAACCACAGAGCTACATTTTAACAATATAGCACATTCTGGTTCACCTCATTTCCAATGGAAATGGAAGGTAAATTGTCCTCCCCCTGACTGTGGAGGCAGTATTGTTAGCATATGTCAATCAGGGAAGCACATTCTGCTACAACAACATTTGGCTGCCAAAAAATCTTATTTGACTAAATGTACTTCACAAAATTACTGGTTATCTCACTCAGTAGCCAGAATTAGCATTTTTTTTAACCAGCCAGAGGATAATTTCAGCCATTAATAAGCACAGTACTGCATTCCAGGATACAGCAATCTGTGCAAGACAAAGCAGGGAAGGGGAAGGTGCATCGTGTTGGGATGCCAAAGAGAGCATTTGGCAATAGCACTCGTGTTTGATGTTCACAGGATGTGTCTGATGAAAAAAAATCTACAGGGTTTTTTTATCCTCCACAGTAAATAAATTCCCATCTAATTAACCCCACCTTTACATAGCTCTCCAGCTTTCCATCCCAAATATCTCACGATTATCAGGTAAATGCCATTCCTTAGCTACAGCAGGGCAGGAGAGGTTAGTGTTTGTGAGTGATAGAAGTAGCAAACCCCTGCTTTTGGAGCCACTAACTGGTTCAGGGAAAAACGTGGAAGCTGGACAACTACAGCTTAGTAAGGGAATTTATCTCTTCTGGAATTTTTTGAGGGGACCAGCACTGCAAGGTATTGGGTCCGATCCTTACCTTGGATAAAGGCATCCTGGTGTGGGAGCACAAATCCTGGATAAATGGAAATATTTGGCCGAGTGCCAAAGCCTGTGTGTGTATCTGGAGCTCTACCAGTGCACTTGAGCAGGAGCTCGACCTTTACAGGCTGCCAGTTTTAGCTGGGGCAGGTTTGCCTGTCACGCTTCATTTCGGGCGGCTGCGCTCTCCAGCAGCCTTGACAGCGTGGCAGGGGTGACACAGCTGTCACCCTCAGACACAGGCTGCCTGCTGACGTGGCTGGGTGCCACTCTGTGCCCTGTGCAGACACTTCTGGTGGGTGCATGAGGGCAGGGTGGAATCCTGCATGCCTGCAGGGTCACCTTACAGCACCAGAGTGACACAGACCCCACCGAGCTCTGCTGTGTGAAATAACCCTCCCCCTCCTCCTAAAGAGGGACCAGGATGCAAATATCTGTGTAGATCTAGGACATAATAGCCCGTCATTAGCTAAATGAATGATCAAAGACAAGACAGCAAAACCCAGCTAGTATTTTTTCCTCTTTGAAACACCCTGAAAATTGGCCATGAGAGCCTCTGGTTGTTATCTCCCGGTGTACCTTGTACCTCTTCTACCCAGCTAGTGGGTCCGACACATTCCACACACGTTATCCAAGGTAACAGAGTGTGGCCGTGTGAATTGCTCTGATCTCATCCCAAAGAGCTCCCCTGTTCACCCCCAGGAGCTGCAGGAGCTCGGAGAGACTGAGGAGCCCCTTCCCTCTGCCCCAGGGAGACCTTTTCAAAAGCTCTGAATAGCAAGCCCAGACATTTCAAAGAAAGGTTACAATGATGTAAAACGTTGCTCCCAGCCACAGGTATTGATGTCAAAATGTCTGATCTGCTCTGAGTTAGAGAGGCAAGGCCTGAAGCCAGGACACAGCTGCGTGGGGACATGGGGGTGGATGGCAGTCACAAGCAGCTAAACCTCAAGGAGCTGGGGCAGTGCTGAGAGTGTGAGCCTGATCTAAACACAGACACGAGCAGGACATCCAGAGTTTTCCATTCAGGGGGAAAAAAAAATCCCAAAATGAAGCCTGGAACACAGGCTCATCCTGTCCAATCCATTGCTGATTAAATAACTCAGCAGGTTTTGTTGGCCTAAGTTGGCATCAGCCACAGGAGCTGGAATTGGCCAAAGCTCTGTATTTCAGACTTCTGCAGGAGCCCCAGCTTTATCTCTGCTTTGGATGTGGTCTGGGAACAGGGGACTGCAGGTAGTGTTGCTGAGGTGAAGAAAGAGAACAGGTAAGCCAGAAGATAAATTATCAGCTGGAACTGATGGATGTTCTCAAGCCACTGGACTGGTTCTTGTCCCCCTGCTGCTGCTGCTGCCCTGCAGCCATTGGTGTCAGTGAGGCTGGAGTTCAATTAATTGCACAGCAAGGACACGGGAGCATCTGTTCCTGACACATCCACTTACTTGCTTTACTCATTGAGGGAAAACCCCTCCAAAGACAGCTCAGAGGATAATGCAAAAGCCTTGTTCTTGAGCTCTGGCTGCTCGATGCTGTGGAGGAGTTGCAGGTTTTGTATTGGTAGATATTTATATCAGAAGCAAACCCGTGTTACTACAAGGCTTGGGGTGGCAGCGTGCTCTGACTGCAGTCTGTGCTGTACCTGGGGATCTACAAGGTGCCAGCACCCACAGCCTGGTGCACAGCAGGAGGACGTGGCCATGCACGGGGCAGTGCTCCTCTCCTCTCTCTGTGCTGGCTGGATGCCTCCAGAGCTGTCTCCAGCTGGATAACACCAGCCATGAACCCTTCCAAAGGACTTAATTTAGCTCTAGCATTGAGATCAGAAAGAGGATCTGCTTAAACTCTGTTTTCATTAGCATTTTGTGTCTGCTCCACAGTAGTGATGTTTTCCTGGCTTCTCTCTGCAGATCTGTGGCCATCACAGAGAATAACCAGGCAGTGTGCATTAAGGTTTTAAGAATAACCAACGTGTACCATTTTCAAGTCTGTGTGTGGTCCCACACTGATGAACTATAATGGGAATGCAGAGCAGCTAATGATGTTGAGAAGTTGAGTTAATCACATACTCTGCAGGAGTTAATCAGATACAGAACAGATGGAAATAAATTGCGTACTGACAAAAAGCATCCATCATATTTATGGCAAAAACATTCCCATTCATAAACTCCCTTCCTTGGAGAAAACATTTGTACATAAAAAACAACATCTGATGCAGAACAACTTAAATGGGTCTCTTGCTCGTGGTGGGTTGGGAAAGATCAGAGCACTGAATAATGGTGGCATCCCTGAGCATGACTGGATACCTGAAGGATCATTTAACCTCATTTCTATGCATGATTACGATGCTGTGACCTGAACTATTTTCAGATTTATTTATCTGTTGTAAGTAACAGCAAAAGGTGTGATTCATCCTTAAGTGTACCATATAAATCTTATTATTCCTAATTGTACACAAGGGTAATACCTAAATATTGAACTCCCTGGGGACCTCAGAGCTTTTCATTACCTCCCTAAGTGCCAGAGAACCTGCTCTATTATAACTGTTCTTAAGAGAAAAATTCCTCCTTTCCTGGTCTTTGCCCACCAAACTCAAACCTGAATGGCTCTGCTGATTTCACCTTCCAAAGAGAAAGAAAAACTGTGAAATTCAGGAAATCTTGAAAAAAAATGGCCTGGAGAACAGACAAATTGGAGGTTCTAAGGTTTATCACTGTGCACTGGAAATGCTTTGTATGTCATGAATACTCATCTTTTTGTCTTAATAAAACTGAAGGAAAAATGTTTATTTAGAAATATGGAAGAGTAATCAAAAAAGTCCAATGCCAAAGGAAAAAAAACCAAAAAAATAACCCAAGTTCTCTCTAGGATTGAGTTTGATGAAGATGAGGAATTTGGGGCCTTGTACATCTCACTTCAATTAATTTAGGGCCTCCTGCCACTGATTTAAGAGGAGTATGTGGAATTTAAAAGGAAGGGTTTTGGCATGGGACAGCTGCTGCCTTCCTGTATCTGGTAAGGGAGGACAGAAGGAGTGACAGAGCAGCAGTGATGATCCCTCATCACATCATCATTAACCCAAAAGCTCCAAATCCTCCCCACTTCCTCCTTCAGGAAATCACAGAATATTCTGAGCTGGAAGGGACCCACAAGGATCATCGGGTCCAGCTCCTTCCGTCTTCATTTCCTGTGACTGGTACAGTGAGCTACAAGGTAAATTAATTCAATTTACCCAATTTTGCTTGCAAACAAGAATAAAGTCAATTCATATGCTGTCAGTTTGCTGGCCTCAGCCTTGCTCCTCAGATCCATTGCACTATTTAGGGCAATATTTTTGGTTGAACAAAAACTCAGTGAATAATGTTCATGCTTTTCCCTCTGAACACACAGGCCTTTGTTACTATTTCCCCCTCACCCTCCCCAGCAGCTATGTTCTACTGAAGGGGAAATAATACTTCAACATCAAATGACAGATTGGAAATACGCTTTAAATAATTGACCAGTGCAGTTGGATTTCAGTTCTCACTATCTGCTGGTATTTTGGCTCCTGCTTGTTTTTGCCAAAGGGGTATTGCCCATTGCCCTTCACAAGATATTTGGGTTTCTCCAGCTCTGCTGCTTGTCAGCCCTCTAAATAATTTAATAAATGTTCATACGGTGCCTAATGCTCCTGACAGCTGAGTAATCCTAATCCAGATTTTGCAGTCATTTTCTGCCCATCCCCTTCTGGTTCTTCTTTCCTACTGACTCACACAAGTTGTGGGGGTTCATGTGGTGGACATTCATCCAAAGAAAGTGTCTCCATGGTGCTCCTGTGGAGCAGACTGATGCTCTGTGTTGAGCATGGCTGAGGATGCCCTTGTCAAACCCCAGGAAATCAGCCTCTTTCCTGTGTTCCTGGCCACAAGTGCTCAGCACATCTGACCCTCCCGTGTGGCTTTTGCAGCCTGGGGTGCTGCAGGAGGGGCAACCACCACGGCCTTCAGGCTGCACATGTGTCTGAGGGCACCATCACCATGTAAATAACTCACAGCAGCTGATTTTGTGAGCCACCATCCAGATCCTTGCTTGTCTAACCTGTGGCTGTTTTTCCATTCTTCTTTGGTTCATGCTTGGGATGGCTGTTGTCATGAATGAGATTGTTATGCTTGGTTATTTACATCAAGAAAAAATATTCAAAGCCTGGTGACAGTCAATTATCCCCCAACTTTTCTTGTTCTGGCAACACTGAGTCATTTCAATCCCTCATAATCAAAATGGATGGCTTTTGCCCACATGGGTATGAAGTCACTTGCAGTGACTCTTTCAGGATTCTAACTAAACAATTTGCTTTAACAGGGAAACCAAGCCAAAGACACAAGCAGGGGAGCATAACAAGCAAAGATTTCTGCCTGTGAAGAGCAGCAAACAGTTGAATCAAGTGGTGCTTTGTTCCTTCCCACACTCTCTTGGTAGGTGGATCATGACAGAGAAAAGTGTGGGTCTGTTTGGCTCATGTGGTGCCTGCCAGACTCCAGTTTCACACTTGGAATGTGCAGGAGTGTGGAGCAGTGCTGGGCTCCTCTCTGCCACCGTGTCCCTCCCTGGGGACAGGGGCTGGCTGGGCAAAGCTGCAGTGACCCCTCTGTCCTGCCCTTCTTGGGGAAAAAATGAAGATGCAACCAGCAGCTGGCTGACAGGAGAGCAGAAACTCATTAGAGCACAGGGTAATTAATAAATCAGCTCCATTCCCCAGGATGATGCTCAAGATTTAAGATAAAGACTTTGTTATAAACCAGCCAAGGACTGGAGCCTTCAGCCTGATGCATGAGGTACACACTGCAGGAGGGTACAGAGGAAAGTTAATTTAAACAAAAACCCAAAGAAATGGAAAGAACAAATCATGCTCCTATTGAAAAACAAGCTAGACTCAATTCAGAACAATTCAAGGGAAAGTTAGATTAAACAAAAACCCAAATGGAAAGAAAAAAATCATTCCCCTATTGAAAAATACATCAGACCCAGTTCTGGTTTTGCATTTCTGCCAGGTGAGGTGGAGGTAGAGGAGGGTAAGAGATGCTGTAGTGTCTGAGAGACAAGTAATGTCATGACAAAAAAAAAAAAANAAAAAAAAAAAAAAAGAAATAGATTATCTGTTGAATTACATTTCAGGATCAATTTTTCTGAAGCTTTTTGTAATATTTCACATATGCTGAAAAGTCTCATTAATACAGCTGGTAAAATAACAGCTTGTCTGCTTAAAGTAATTAGTAGTTGACAATTGGGTTGAATTTTAAATCCATGAGGAGCTTTGGTTAGCACTAATAAATGTTGATTAAGGTAGCAATTAAAATCTAACAATCTCTCTGGGGGTCTGAACTTTAAAGCTGAAGTTTGGAACATACCTCAATTTACAGAGAAAATGCTACAGTTCCTCCCCAAGATGCTCTATTAAGCTGTGGCAGTGTGGTCTTTTATTTCCTTTGGTTGTTTTTATTTCCTTTGGGGGTTTGTTTTGTTTTGTTTTCCTATTCTTTTATTTCTTCCCAGTTTACACAAATTAATTGCAGCCTAAAGCAGGACTCCACAGCAGCCACCAGCCCCTCTCCTGGCTGACATAAAGACTTTGGGACAGCGGTGCCATTTAGCAGAATGAGGTTTGAGCTTTCTCTCAGGAAATGCTGCAGGACCCTCTTGACATCCCTGTTTCCACGGCAGTCCTTCCTAGGAGGCAGTACCTGTCTGTCCCTCACCTCATCAGCCTCTGGAGTGGGCTGGAGAGATCTCCAGCTCTCCTTCAAGGAGTTCTGCCAGACCAAGGGTAGAGGTCAAGCAGCGCCGGCTGCGCTCATCAACCCTGATTCCATTCCCTGCTGCCCCTCAAAGCATCCCATAATCAGGGTGATTGGATGAGCTACCAAGGAAAAGTATTGACGAGGCTGTGTCTCGAGGAAGGCTGGAATTATCTCCCTTTGTTGCACTTGAGCGGTGTGGCCGAGGCAAATCACGAAGCACATTTTGTTTATAGACTTCCTTTACTGATTTATCATCAAGGCACTATTCAGGGAGGTGTCAGGTTCTTTGTGATCTTGCTTAACCTGATAAAATTTCAGTCACTTCCCTGCATTTTTTTTTTCTGTTTTGGAAGACAGAAAGCACATTGGTATTTCATGGAGCACCTCCTTGAGAGGGGCCAAATCCTTTTGGGATTTTTTTTTTCACTCTTGCTGTGGGCAAGACATAAACTGAACACAAAACCAGATTTGTCTTTATCACACATTAGCTCTGTGCCACCCATTCATTACATTGCATCCCCCAGTTTTTAAGATGAATGCCAGTGGGGGGAAAAAAATAGAAATACAGTGTGAAATGGGAACAACTTGGTGCTCTGGGGCTCCCAGGAATGTGTTGGTATTTGCCACTTAAATCAACAGACTTGTCATTATATTGTTTTCCAGGTCTGCTCCTGCTGATTTTGGGAGCTGCTGAAATGAGCTCCTTTTCCTGCAGGGTATGTGCCCTGGCTGTTTTGGAAAAAAAACAGACCAGCAGAAAGTTTGTACACATCGTGGTCAAATCCAGGGAGTGTTCCTGGGGCAAGGCAGGGAGGTCAGAAGGAAACTGTGCCCCTTTGACTTCCCAGGGCTCCTGCTGAATTTGGTGGCTGCTGCTTGCTCCTGGCCCCAGCATCCCCAGCATCCTCAGGAGATGAAACAGCCTCCATCCTGAGCAGCCTCTCGTTCTGGGAAGGAGCTTTAATGATCAGCACAATTTTTAGGTGCTTTCTTAGCCCTGCCTATGAGATCTGAGTGTGGCTGTTGGTTTCTCCACAGAACTGCATGTTCCTGAGTACATTTCCTGAGTCCATTCATTGTTAAGGATATTTACAGAAAAGGAGAGCTGGGAACTGAAGATGT
The DNA here is from genome assembly GCA_013400435.1 of Pycnonotus jocosus. Classification (NCBI taxonomy): domain Eukaryota; kingdom Metazoa; phylum Chordata; class Aves; order Passeriformes; family Pycnonotidae; genus Pycnonotus; species Pycnonotus jocosus. Next base: position 404,446 of record VWYP01015977.1, on the reverse strand, counting down.
GAAGAGCTGGAGGAGGAAAAGGAATAAATCCAGAGGGTGGAAAAAAAGCCCATTCACTATCAGTCAATGTGTCTATCACTTTTTTTCCTTTTTTTCTTCTGTGTTGTAAGGAGGAAATACAAATGGCTCAGATAAATGTGGCATGGAATGCAAATAAAAGCTTCATAGCCAGACACATTCAGAGCTCTTTTTTTTTTTTTTTCAAAGGAGGCTTAAGAACTGGATGAAATTGTGCATTTCTATTTGAGTGAGCCATTTCCATGCCTGAAGCTTTGGGACAGGTTGTTCTCTCTGCAAGATGGACACAGGGGTTGAAGCAGCTGGGAACTGGAGCCACAGAGGGGCTAAACAATGGTTTGGGTACCTCAGCACTGCAGTTTTGGGGCTTTCAGGGAAAACAGCTGCTCTGAGAGGGTCCCCAGTGGACACAAGTCATCCTGGACATCTCCACCCACAGGCAATACCACCCTCCAGATGGATCCACCTTGCTGCAATGGGCACTCAGGGCTGCTTGGAGACATCACCTGGGCTCTGCAAACGCTGTTGCATGGAAAGCCATGAGCTCCTGAGGAGACACCAGGGTGATTATTCATGCACAGGCTTTCAGACTACGTAAAAGGGCCTATTTAATATTTTTACAGTAATACTATGCACTCTGCTGCTCTTACAGTAGAATTACAGGTGTCATCCTGAGGAGGTGTGTGTGGGGGGCAGGTTTTTGGAGAAAAGCCACTTTGCCAGGGAGATGAGACAAACAAGGGGCTTGCAGAGAGACCTGGCATCTCCAAGGAGCTCAGAGGATTCCCGGTTTCAGGCTGCTGCCCTGCCCCCTTCACAGAGCCATGAAGATAAATCAGCAGGGAAATACCCAGATAATGGGAACAGTATGGAAGGACACGTTGGATCAAGTGACACAGAGAGAGAGAAATCCTAAATCTAACACAGACAGGGAGCAAAGGAGATAGGAGCCACCTGTCCCTGGTGACAATGTCTCTGCTGGCCAATTAAAAGCCTCTGCATTGAACAGGTCAGGTCCTAATGAGCTGTGGGTCCAAAGCCTGACTGGGCAGCTGGAAGGCTCCATAACCCCAAATCCACAGGGTCTTTCAGAAAATGAACCCAAGGCAAAACAGATCGAGAAGGTCACGGCTCTCTCCTGCAAACCACAGCACAGGCAAGCCCTGAATGCTTTTCCATTTCTCATAATTGATTTTCTTTTTCCCAAATTAAAGTACAAAATGAACATGTGAGACCAAATGCTATCGGACCAGACTGCAAATGAGGCTAATAGGCCAAATGTCAGATTTGTTTCTGCTGAGGAGTCATTACTGAGTACACACTTTATGTAACCTGCTTTGCTCTGAAGCATAATCCCAGCCAGCTAATGATTGACATGAGAAAGAGGTTTTGCCTGTGGAATGGCTTTTTTGCTGTTAAAAATTTCTCTGGACCTTACCCCAAAAGGTAGGGGTACCCACCTGGCTGTAGCCAGCATTTGAGCTTGGCTAAAAATCTGATGGATAAGGGATGCCTAAAGTGCTGGGTTAAATATTTCCTTGGATTCTGTATGGAGCAAAGATATAAATTGCTGTTCCTCAAATCAAGATTCTGATTGCAGGTCTAGAAGAATCTCCAAGCATTTCCCCATGGCAGCTCAAGCTCCTTCAGCACAGTTCACAGACCCTTAACAGGGAGGGTTGTTTCTCAGGTTTACCTTTCCCAAAACCACAGATCTCCGTGGAGGAATGGCTGAGAATGCTGACCTGGAGCAGGTATCAGCTTCCAACATCCTGCCTTGTGCAATGCAGGAATCAGGAGCTGAATCTCTGCAGGCACCCAGCAGCTCATGGTGCTGTTCAAGGCTCTGAGTGTGGCTGCTGGTCACATCCCCCTCTGCTCACAGAGACGCTGCAGCTGCTGGTGCTGGCACTTACTTACACTTTGCTATGCATTAACCAAAATAATTTCGTTTTGGAAGCACAGAAATTTCAGTGCAGAAATCGCTGCTTTTATCCCTAAGGCAGGCTGCCCAGACACAGCCTTGTCTCAGGTAGGAAACCATTCCTGCCCAAACAGTTTTGGAGGCAGATTCCTCGTGAAAGAGGAAGTGATTTAGCAAGATGAAGTAATCACAGTGTTGTGAAGGCAACCAGGATTTCCCTGTTAATTAAGGGACCCATTTTTTTATTAAAATTAATTCTCATCTTTTTAAAATACATTACTTAAAAGGGGGATGTACAGAAGTGTTTATCACCGATACCCTAAGATGCTAATTTCCAAATGTTATGGCTTGTAATCAAGTTTCATTTTCTGACTTATCCTCCAAAGGAGAGACTTTACACCAGTTTTGACATTTAAATTACCTTTGATTTGCAAGTCCAATACTGCCATAAATATTCATAGCCAAGAATCGAGTATGTAGTCTTTAATTTTTTTTATATTTTTAATTCACTACTGAAAACCAGCTCCAGAGCCAGCTGAAGGAATGAAATGAAGCCCATTTTATCTGAAGCACTGGGAGCATCTGGCTCTGCTACCAACAGTGAACTGACACACCACCAGCTCCTGTTTGATGCCAACGAGCAAAACTCAACTGCGAAATCATCCTTTGATCCTTTTCCTTCCATCTCCTCACAAAAAGCTGCTGTGAGGCAGGGGCTGCTGGCCAGCACTGCCTTGCTTTGGCATGTGCCATGTCCAGCTCTGCATGGGGACAAAGCAAGGGCAGCCCAAGGCTGCTGGCAGCGTTGGTGCCACGTGCGGGGCTGGCACGGCTGTGCCCGGCCTCAGCTCTCGGGCAGGCAGAGCATTTTGGCTTTCACAGCCACACAAATACAGCAGCTCCCCTTGCCCTGAGCATGGCCATGGTGAGGACAGAGCCCAGCTTGGCATGGGGGAGATGCCTGCTAAAAGGATGGGTGCAAAGAGCCTTTTTGGTGCTGCCCCGCTGTGACCCTGTGAGCTTGCTGTGGTGACAGTGTGCCAGCCCTGAGCACCTTGGCCACAGCTGTCCCAGGTACAGGCAGCAGGCTCCAGGCCATGGCAGGGTCCCTGTCCCCTCTGGCAGTGACAGCAAGGTGTTTTCTTGCTGCTCTTTTGCAGCCCCACATCCATTCAGGCTTTGACACGATTCCAGTGACCAAGGAGAAAGCCCTGCTGGGGACTGGCAGCTCTCAGGGCTGAGGAGCCAAACTCTGCCCTGAGCAGAAACCCAGTGAGAAGCACAAGAGCTGAGATGCTCCAGCCCCTGCCCTTGTTGGTGTGGGTCTCTCTGGGGGCCAATTTGTGTCTCAAAACGTTCTAAAGGTGCTCTCCATTATTCTCTCCAGGATATTGTGAGAATGTCGGTCAGTGTGGGATGGGAGGAGGGACAGGATCATCTCTTATGTTGAGCAGAGGGCTCCTCTGGGGCATAGAGCAGGCAAACACCTGCACACATCAGTCACAATAAAGGGCAGATTGGCTTCATAATGAAACATTCTCCTCTTTTCAGTGACTGATGACTTCTTTTTTTTATATCAGGTACACTTCAAATGTAATTAGTTTCTCCTGTCTTTTTTCTTCTTTCAACAATAAGGCAAGGACAGAGAAGCAGCACTATCACTACCCGTTTCTTAAAATAATTTCTATTTGCAAAAGGCTAATAAAAAAATCAAGATACACTGTGACCCTTTCTACCCTTAAACCAAGGCATTTATTTTAAGCATAAACATCTACTTCTGAGATGAACCACAGCCAGCTCTTTAACTAACACAAGGTGGAATATGACACTGCTTTTATGGAATATTAGATACCCTCAGCTCACCCCCACCTCAGGAACAATAAATATGTGCCTCAAATGTACCTCTGCTGCTGCCAGGTGTGTCCTTGGCTTCTTGTGGGGACATCTTGGCACCACAGTTACACAGAGATTTTTATTTTCTGATGCATAAACCAGGTGCCTGCTCATGCCTGAGATCAAAGAAGGATCTGCTGTCCCAGGAACTCATCCAGATCTTTACTTTGCTTGCTTTTCATTTCTGTTCATTATTTTAATAAAAGGTATTTTCTCTGCCTACAAAATAATAGTTCACAATGGATTCTGACATTATTTACCTCTTGCATTTGAAAAGGAATTGCTTGCACTAAAGCCCCATTAAGTTGGAATCTGAGTGTAGCCTTAGAAGCTCCAAGCTTTGAAGATGTGAGATGGACCAGAGAAGATGAGGGATGCAAATTTCAGGTCTGTTTCTGCCGAAAAACCCTGAAAAATGTAATTCTTTGGTGGAGCTATATTCCCTCTGGTCAGTGCCTAGGACTAAATTCAACCCAGGACAAAAAAGCCCTTCCAGATTCACTTTCCATGAAGGACCAGACATGAGAAAGACGAGCATCAAAACTGGTGAAATGAAGCAATTCACCCCTGAATGGTTTGCAGAGACTCCACAATGGTTAGAGAAGACTCATAAGAAAAACCTGGACTTTGTCCTCCCAGATAACTCATGGCAATGTAGAAGAGATGATCCTGTGCCCCTCTGGTAGAAAAAAAGACATGACAATGGCCTGAAACGTCTTGATTTTTGATCCAGTAAAATCTGAAAGTCTTTTAAGTGACAAGTTCTCATAAATAATTCCATCTAATGGAAGATACTTTGGTAATTGCGGTATTTTAATTTCAGCCCTTTAAGAGCAGAGAATTCTCATTAGCACTCAGCGTTCAGGTACTGCAATGAATTTTCATGGGGAGAGAACAGCATACACAGTGCTGAAATGGTGGAAGTATGATGGATTTATGCATCATTTTATGGACAGAGATATTAAGTGATTCATTAAGCAAAACCATCCATTCCCTTCTGGGTACAAGAAAGTTTTTATTACTCCTGTTTTTCAGGTAAATAGATGGAGGCAGAAAATTATTAGGTCTGGCCTAAACCTCTTCTTCCCAAGAATTTCCACAGTGACTTTCTCTGTTTTCTAGCAAGGTTTATTTATAAATGAAGCCTCCAAGTGACCCTGGAGAATCTGACTTTCCATGCCTCAATCTAACTCCTGTGCAATATTGCCTTGACTAAAGGCAATAAAAACATCCACAGGGGAGCTGAAATGCCAGGCTGGCAGAGTGAGTGCATGAATATTATAAATGAATGAAGCAAAATTTGGATTTCAGGACAAAACCTTGCCTTTACACCAAATGCAGAGAGAACTGGGCCTTGTCATGGTTGTTTAAAGGAATTTGCAGTACCTTGGAGGAGTGACTCCTCTGCTGCCTTGCGCTGCCAGCTCGGAAACCGAGTCATGGAAATTAAAACATCCATGTTCTCAATTATTCTACTGGCACTGGAAGTGCTGAGGGAGGAGGAGAGATATTAAATGAGAGTGTGCAAGAACAAAAGTGCTGGTTTCACACTGAACTCTGAGCTCTCTTGTGTAGCAATGACTCACAAAGTCTCAGGCAAGCGGCGCTCAGCAAAGGCGGCACGTGGGCAAAGAAAGAAGAGTCATGGCACATCTTCCTTCTAATTGTCCCCTGTCTTTTAATTGGTTTCAAAACTAGATGTTAGCAAGGAGATAAATGCTGCTTCCTTCGTGTATGCTGCAGTTAATGCTGGGAAAGGGAAAGCACTGCAGGTAAATCTGGTGGGAATCACAGACTCACAGAATGGTTTGGGCTGGAAGGGAACTTAAAGCCCATCTCATTGTGAGGTGTCAGAGGCACCTTCCACCATCCCAGGGTGCTCCAAGCCCTGTCCAACCTGGCCTTGAACACTTCCAGGAATGGGGCAGCCACAGCTTCTCTGGGCACCCTGTGCCAGGTCCTCCCCATGTGAGTCATTCCCTCCTTTCAGGCTGTATTGAGTTACCAGCTCAGAGAGGCATGGCTGGATTCTGTTTAAGATAGAAATTAAACATCCCCCAAACTCAGATCCCTGCTGAGCTGCTGTTTACAACCAACAGGTGAGTGATGGAGACAAGCACAGTGACCAAAGCCAGGGCTCAGCCAGCCCAGAGGAACTGCTGAGCATCACTCTAGCACTGCTGCAGATGTTTTCCTGTGGGGATGGGTAACACACCCTGCTGCTTCTTGCTCCATTACTTACAGCTCTCATTCATTTTACCTTCTATTTCCTTGCTTAATTTGGAAAAAATGCTGCAGTCAGACAGGTCCACAGCAACTTTGACCACTTTTTCGGGTTCACAGCTTTCACAAGGGAGCTGAGGAGTGCTGATCCCTCCTCACTCAGCCCAAACTTGTGGGCATCCAGCTACGTGCAGGTCTCTGCAGCTGCCCTTGTGTTGGCTCTGCAAAAATCCCATTTCTGTGTAATTATAAAGCAATTTTTGCATTAAAAAAAAAAAAGGTTGTTTGTGTGAATACAAGCATGGACCAGCTTAAATTCTGAAGGTAAAGTTCAAACCTAATTTGAGTATGTCAAAACTTCACAGGTGAGGACCCCTCTGCTGCTGCATAGACATTCAGAAATTCTGCTTTGCTGCACAGCCTTTGGTAAAGCAGAGATGGTGCAGATGAAAAAAAAAGGGACTGGTCTGATCTTTAATGATACAGCCAGTCTCACAACCTGAGAACCAAAATAAAAAGCACAAACCAAACATAAAGAGGGAGAGGCACCAGGCACTTGAGTGCTATTTGGATTAATGTATTTAGAACAAATTAGAGACCTTATTAAAACCTCTTCCCTCAGGACTTCTCTGGTCTATACCTGACACATGCAAGGAAAAACATTTGATCTTTAGCAGTGAAGGAGCAAAAGCAAAATAAATCTTAAAAAAAGGACACACTGATGACAGATACTTCAAACAAAATGAATCAACACAGAATGCCAAGAAGATTGTGCCTAACTTCTAGGGGACAACTTAAGTATCAGTTTACTTATTAATTATGCATTAATTAAAATGTTTAAAAGAAGTGGAACCTGGCCCAGGGAGTGATGAAGCCAAATCAGATGTGCTTTGACTCATCACAGCGACAATTAGAAAAAGGCAATTAGAAAAAAACTAATAAATTGAAAATGTCAAAGCAAATCTTGTGGCCCTAGAAACCTCCTGTACCTGTGTTATGAGCTTTGAATACCTGCCACAACTTAGAACTGCTCTAACAGCTTCTGCAGTGTGTTTTCGGATCCCTCCTGCAGAGTGAAACCTCCAAATTGAGGATAAAACCCTGTGCTTGTACTTCTGGAGGTCCCTGGCTCCAGCTCCAGCAGCTTAACCCATGAAGGCTGAGGCAGAAGGATGGAGAGTTACAAACCTGGACAGGCTCAGGACACAGCTCTTGCTTAGGAATGCAGCGGTTACAGACAAATAATCTCCTTAAGAGAGCCATGAATTTGACGCAAAATGAATTTTTGGAAGGAAACCAAAAGCAACTTGTAATAATTCAATATACAGTACTGACAAAAAAGGGGAAAATGTTGAACTATTTCAGTGTTTTCAAATAAACACTTGTTTTCTCCCTGGAAACACTAACACATTTAGTTTCAAAATATTAGATAAGAAAATATGCTGAACTTCTGCTTTATTTCAGAATTGTCCTAAGCTAAAGAAGAAAGAAGAAAAAGATGGTTACAAGCCCAAAATGAAGCAAAGTGATCCACCTCAGCTCGAACTAGCAGCTTAATTTGCACACAAAGTGCTGTAGGTCAACCCCAAATAATTGCTTTGTTTAACTCATCCCCGATAAATTTCTTAACTGAGTCTTCTTGGTTTGACCCAAGCTTCTTTTACCCCTTTGAAAACAAATTATTTCACCATGAAATCACAAAACCCATCATTCTCCCAGGTGCAGAAGGAACATCTCCAGTGGGAAGGGAGGAGGAGGGGGAAACAGTGACTGCAGCACTGTGCCCTGGGGGATCACCCACCTGCTCTGATCTCATCTGCAGCCTCTGACCCAACATTTCTCTGGGTTCCTGCCACGGCAGAGAAGGTCGAGATTTCTCCCAAAGCATCAGTGCTTTTGTGAGGCTCAGCATTTGGGTGCAGAGGTTGTGACAGCAAGGCACCTTTGTTTTCAACATGAACTACCAGAGCCTTCAGAGTATTTTGCCTCTTCCACCCCCATCCAGAAAAAAAACCAGTGTAGAAATTAAGAAAGTTCATCTGGACTGAAACAAAGGAGGAGGAAACAGCCTGTCCTTTCATTTTGATGGATCTTTCTCTGCAGGGAGCACTGAATATCTTCATTTTCCAGGTATCGTTTGGTCTCAGATTAGTCATTCTTGACACGGGCATTTTCCAGCTAACAGATTAAGCTTCTCCTACTGGGCACAAAGTATTTGGATGTTGTCTTGTAAAGTAAGTAATTTCCTCCCCCTCCTTTTGGCCAGAGCAGTGATTACTGCTCACTGGTTTAGACAGTGAAAGAGTGGTTCTTTCAGAAAGAAAGAAAAAAATAAAATAAAATAAAATCTGGGAACATTTCCATTTCCCTCCAAGCTCGCTTAACTTGCTTTAAGGTTTTATTAAAGGTGCAGAATGGTTGACAATAAAATTATTTCTCTGAGCTGGGAGAGGTAAAGCAGATTGTTACACACAGGGAGAGGGGAGCTGACTGCTCTCATAAATAAGTCAATGTGTTACTCCTGCAAGACTGCAAGTGGAATGACAGCTCCTCCAGATGCTGATGCTCTACTTCCCTGTGACCCTCAGTAAACTGAAGTTTGCTAAAAATACCCTCCAAGAGCACACGTGCTCCAGGGCTGCAGAAACCCTTGGAGCAGGGGAGGTTTTAAATGGCCAGAATTTCTGCTCAATCCTCCCTCCATCCCCAGCTGGGCTGGGTGTCACATCTCTGCTCCTAACTCATGTTCCCAAACCTCCACTGAGCATCATCCCCGTGGCTGAGGGGTTTTGTGGCCAGGGTGTGGGGAAGGCTGAGCTGCTGAGCCTCCTCAGGGTGCTGGGGATGGTGCCTGCTCCATCCTGGCTGTTTTGGGAGCAAATCATCGCTCTGAGGTGCTGCTGAGCCATGCCACGTTTTAATGGAGATTATTTCAAGTTATGTTTCCAATATGGGATGTTTCCACACGTGCCCAGCCTTGCTCTCCTCCCTGCCCTCTCTTGGCACAATGGAGAGGCAGGTGACAAGACCATAAAAATTAAAGGCAAGGGGAGATGGAAGCCCATGAAGTTTCAAGAAGAGCTTTGTTTTGGGATGAAGATTCCTTCCCTTCTCAAAATGCAACTCCTGCAGACAGTGACTACCCAGGCAGGGGGCAAGGGCATGTCACCTTCCCCTCCTGACACCCAACAGAGGAAATTAATCAGTGTCATCAAAGCCCAGCTTCTTTCTCCCCTTCTTTTGCAATTTGATGTCTGAGATGCATAAGGAAGAGGAAAGCACGAGTATGGCAGGGTGATTAGCGCTAATCTTTACTCACACAGAGAATAAGTTACCAATCAGCCACTCTGTCCCTATCTCCTTATTTAAAATGCAAACTAACGTGAATGAAACAATAACATTTTAATTAGCTGGAAATAGAAAAGCTGCAGGAGAATGCCTTTGTTGCAGCAGTCTGAGGTTCCTTAGCTGCATGTAATTACTTTGATGGATCACACACTAAAGGGAGAGTTAAACAGCACAGTTTCCACACCACTTTTTGCACCATTCCATCTCCTCTCACTTTCAGTGGTGGAAGCCAGGGACAGCTAAGGTGGGAGATGATTTTCCTTCCAGTGCAGACCCAGCCCACACTCCAACCCTGCTTGTTTTGCTTTTCAAAAAAGAGAAGCAAAAAAAAGCCCCAGAGCTCCAAACCAAAAGATGCCCAGAAAGCATCAAAACTGGAGGAGAACATGTAAACCATGATGGAAAGTAGAACAACAAGAAGAGAAAACTGGAAGTAAAACAACCCATGAAACTTTTCACAAGTATAAGGATGTATTGTGACAAGAAAGGCTGTCACAGACCAGTTCTGATGCCAGCTTGCACTCTGGTGTGGTCCAGGGATCAGCCTGGTTGCCCCAGACTCAGTGCAGCTTCAAGCCCAAATTTTGGAGAGGCACAGCCCAGACCACATGGTGTATCGAGGCTTTCGAGGTGGGGCCTGCTGCCAACACAAAATGTGTCACTGTGAATCATCCACACACCAGTTTCAGACTAAAAAACTGTTCCCTGAATCATGGTGAAAAGCACAAATGTTCTGCTCTGAAACAGAAAATTCACTGACTCCTTCCCGAGCCAAAAATAGGGGAAAGGGTTATGTAATTCATTTACTTTGAAAAATAAGCATTTCAAAGTTATCTAAACAGCACTAATAACAGGGAAATCTCTGTTTATTTAATCAGTCCATTTTTTGCTGGGCTTGGTGCTGGTGCTCCAGGCGAGTTTGTCTCGTTCACCTTAAAACAACTTCAACACAAAATTTCACCCCACAGCTGTGAGAGGCTGGCAGGGCAGCAGCTCCACTTCACATCTACATTACAGCCTTAACCACGTACTCCTAAAATCATCCCAGGTGTTGGTGCACACCATGCTGTGAGCAGAAGGAGAAGCTGGAAGCATTTTGTGAGTAAGTCTTGGAACAAGCTGTTTCCTTAGGGGTGACCAGTCCACATTTTATCACTGCTTTGCCCCATTTCCAGCCCAATCAGCTTGGATGGAGGCAGAATTCTGACAAGATGCAGCTAGAATTATAAATGAAAAAGCCATGATTATTTTAGGCTGAAATTCTTGTCTCCCTGGATAAGTACTCTACTTCCCTCAGCAGCCTTTGCAAATCATTCTTTGTGACCAGACACAAAAGCTCTGTTTTCTATGAGATCACTTATCTCCAGCAAAGCTTCAATGGAATATCGAATGAAGGCATCAAAACTCTGTCAAAACAAGCACTGCCACAGCCTGGAAAGTAATTTTTCAAGGCTTCTTTCTTGATGTTTGCTGGTAATAATTTTCATCAAGTTTATTCCCAGAAAGGGTTGGGGGGTTTTTCTCCCCATCAGCCTCTTGGGATGCTGGGCACAGCAGTGTCCAAGGCCAGGTTGGACAGGGTTTGGAGCAACTTGGTCTGGTGGAAGTTGTCCCTGTCCACAGCAGGGGGTTGGAATGACATGATCTTTAGGTCCCTTCCAACTAAAACCATCCTGTGATTCTATGATTCACCACTGGTGAAGAGGTCTTTGATTGCCAAACCCATTTCTGAGTGATTCCCAAGGACTGGCATCACCTCAGCTCTGAGAAGGAAACCAGCTTTGCCCACCTCAACACCAACCCCCTCCTTGGGACTGGTGTCTGTGTATAAGTGAAGGCAGCCAGGCAGAAAGGCTCTTTCTCCACCTGGCTGCTTTCTCTGCTGCTGAGATGCTGAGCTGAGAGGCCCAAGGCACAGGGGAGAGGTGTGCTGGATTAAGAAGAGAGGGTCTGGCTGCTCGGTGTGATGGCTCCATGGAGCACGAACAGGATTTCCAAGTGTGCTGAGAAATTTGTGAAAATTTTAGGGCAGAAATAGAGGGAGAGCTGCTAACTGTGAAGGTTTTCATAGAATCATTGCTTAGCCACTCAGTATGGAAATTTTTCCTAACATCCAAGCTGACCCTCCCCTGGTGCAATTTGAGGCTGTTTCACCTCATCCTATCACTCACTGCCTGGGAGGAGAGGCTGACCCTCAAAAGTGTAAGGAACTGAGGTGTGGACCAGCCTCTCAAAGAGGAAAAAAGCCCAATGCTGAAATGGAATTAATGCCTTGAAGATTTTCAGCCGTGCTTCAATCTTTTCTCAACAGTACCCAGGGGTCACAAGTCAAGATCATCTCCGCAGCCCGATCGATGCACGTGGCCTTTTCAGCCAGCTCCTCTCTGCTGCCACGGGGCTGCCTCAGGAAAGGTGTTACTGCAAATCCACATGGAAAACCAGGCACTGCACCCTGCCAGACACAGCCCCAGCTAAAGGCACCTGGCACAGCCACGCTGCTGCAGCCCTGTGAAATGGGCTGGAGGGGGGGAAGGAAAGGAAGTCTTGCAAATCGCCTGAACTAACTCCTTCTCCTGAAAAACCACCTGGAATGGTTTAGGGTTTTGTGGGTTTTTTCCTTGAATTTAAGAGCACAGATCTGATTTAGAGCACCAAGGGAAAATATTGCCTGTCTCTTCTGAATTCAGCGGGGAGGAAATCAGTGTGTTTGCAGGCGTGTGGCTGCTGTGCACAGCTCCAGCTGCAGTTGTAGAGCTCCAGTCAATAGTTGCTTTTAAGAAGAAACAGTTTTATTTTGCAGGCACAAAGACCTCTTCTATCCCTACCCAGCAGGAGGTTTATAAAACTGTCATTTCTTGCCCTGTTTCTGCCCTCGCCTCTTTGCTGCTACGTCTTACAGGCTGCCAGTGGGTTTTTTATTGCTTTGGGTGTTTTCTTCTAATTGAAACTGAGTAAATTGCATTTTTCCCTAAATAGTTGATGGGTTTAACAAATTTTTCCATTATTTCATGGGGGGAAAAAGGAGCAACCTTTGGAGCAGAAAACAGAAATGTTATTGGACTTGGTTTGTGCAAGAGCAGAGAGACATAACCTTGCAATGAGGGGGGGCAGCTCCTGAGGGCCCTTAAAAGCAACTTTTGCCTGGGCAATATTTAAGGGATGAAGTTTAGCACACAATCACATGATATGAGAAAACCTCTGGGGTATGACCAGCGATTTTCCCTCTCCCAAACACATTCTTTTTAAAGTAATGAAGACACCAGCAAGCTTTATTTCTGGCTGCTCACTATATTTGTGAGTCTTCCTTGCAGCAGCTCCATTGATAACAGGGGGGAGAGGGAAGATAAAAGCAATCATGAAAGGGAAAGACCTTCTGCCTCATCTCCCCCTGATGAAGCCATTCCCTGCAGATCACATCTCTAGCCCCTTTTAGAGGAACTCAGGCTAGGCAGGGAAGGACAGGGCTGGGGAGAGACAGAACTGCAAAGCAGTAATGCAGCTGGCATCTCATTCTCAGAAATAAATGGCTCCTGCCATGCTTCATCTTCCTTCTCTTTTCCTGCAGGACCCCTAACATTAATATCACTGCAGAGCACGAGGCTTGTTCTTTCTTATGAAAAAAAAGCAGAGCAGCTCCCTCAGGCACAGCTCTATCCTAAAGCCCCATCTCTGTTTTTAGCCTGAAAAACTCCTCTTCCTCCCAAGCACCTCCTGGAGCTGCCAGCCTGCCCCTCAAGCAGTGGGAAGCACCCTACAGAGGGGGAATTGGAAGAGCAGGTTAACAAGAGATTGCACCAAGCTGAAACCTTCTTGAAACAGGACAACACAGGGAGCACCAGTGGGACCTGATGGGATCTGGGAGGAGCAGGGAGGGTTTGGGGCAGGGAGCTGAGCTTAGGCAGTGGGTGCTGGGAGCCACAGCCTCTCTGTTTTGCTGTTATTATGCCCACTCTGCCCTGGCCCCTTGAAAAAGCCTTTTTCTTTGAGTGGTTTTGTTCTTGCTGTGAGCACTGCCCTGGGACACACTGTTGGTGACATCCCCATACTTTGGCTTGCGATGAACTGAGGGAAAATGCACCCATAATGGAGCTCAGCTGGAAATTCCCTGAGCTTTTTGCTGCTCCCAAGGAGAGTATTCAGCAGTGACACAAGGTCTAATAGGTGTCTGCTGTTTCCTTTGACTCAGAAAAATGGCTATTGCAGCTGCTGGTGCTCTGTCTTCAAACACACTCCCTTTCTTGATAGATACTAAAGAAAAAATGGTATTTCCTTGGCTCCAGGATGCTCCTGGAAAACAACCATCAGATCAGGCAGAGTTTCTGGCCCTGCTGCCATTGCACTGACCTCTCTCCAGCTCAAGCTGGGCTGGTTGTTTCCTTCTGATACTCCAACGCTGCCCTCAAGCCACAGCTGCCCTTGGGAGTCTCATCACTGCTTGGCTCCATCCTGGGGAAAGGAGGGGAGAGGTTTCCCTTCCCCTTTGCCACAAGAGATGAGCTCTCAGCAAGCAACAAGCTCAGTGCAGCAGTGACAGATCCAGTGCCTGTATGGTGGCACAGGGAACATCATGGTGGCATCACTGTGGTGGGGCAACAAACAGCTTTGGCCACAACTTACAATGTGGTGTTGGTCACATTTCTCCTCCATGAAAGGTGAACAGAGGGAGGAACAGACTCAAAGCAGATACAAACCCAGGCAAATCAGCAAATTCCATATTGAGGTGCTGGGCTCGTGGCATTACACCTGACAAATTCACCACGCAAAGATCCAAAGGAATAAACCAGCTCCAGATAATTTCAGGGCATGAGAATATGTTCAGTATCACCTTAAACTTGGCGAGATTAATTTTCCTGACAGCTTGTTTAAAAGAAAAGTGGGTTCTGTGATTAAAAGAAATAAACCCCTTTCCAATGCTCTATTGCATGATCAGCAAAAATAGCTTTTCTAGGCTCTCACCTACCTGGATGTCAGCATTTCCCAGAGATTTTCATGCCTTCAGCCCTTTTCTTTGGCTGTGGAATCCCAAGCAGGCTCTCAGGCACTGATTTTTTGCAAAACAGCAGGTTTAGATATAGATTTCTGGATTCAACTATTGCCAGCACTTGCCTGCAAAGTACAGGGCACAAATCCACAGTGTATAAACCAGAGTAATAGAAAAGCCAAGCCGTTAATCTTCATAATGTGCCTCTCAGTGGGGATTTCACTTGAAAGTTATTTGCATTAAATATGATACTGAGTGGTGGATATGCAGTAATAAATAAATTAAAGGCCATATTTCAGTCAAACACTGTGCCCCTGTCGACTGCAGCCCCAAGTGTGAGAGCTGCTAACAGTGGACTGTGCAACTCTGCTCATCTGCATGACTTGCTGAAGGGAAAAGTGCTGGCAAGTTCCATCATTGGTGCCCTGAGAAACTCTTTTTTTGGGGGACAAATTAACCTGTTTTGTGAGGTTAATGCTGTCAGCCCAAGCTCTATGAGTGCTGGAAGTATTGTGGACATTTTGCTTCCCTCTCCTCATCCCCACGCTGGATTTATGGATTTTTCTTCATAAAGGCTGAGCAGGCAGGAGGATGTGCTGGAGCCTCCCCTTGAGCTGCTGAGGATGGGAGCAAAGAAAATTCAATTAGACTTTCAAGGGAGAAAAAAGGATTTATCCCAAAGGAGAAGTGAACTTCTTGGTTACTTTATTGCTGCTTTTCCTCAGTGTTTTTAGCTGCTGCAGCTCCTCTCAACCTCGTGCAGCCTCAGGTATTACAGGGTTTGTTTCCTGGCAGGGTTTGATCTCCAGGCTGTGTTCAGAGTGCCAGGCTGGCCATGTGCCCAGCTCCTCTGGACTGCTGCACTCTGAGATCTTTACTGACCAAATTCCTGCCTTTTCTTGTTTCCCTTTCAAGGGATTTTCCTTCCTGCATTGGCCAGGAAATACCTGAAAGCTGTGAGGGAGACAAGCCTGAGGCAGAGTCTGCTCCTTGGGTTCAGTAAGTGCAGTCTATTAAGTGTTTGGGGCACACACAGCTCCCCATCATTGTACCTCGAGGTCAGATAATCTCTTTATTAGTCTAAACCTATCCTTCTTCTGCCTGCAGTGCTTTATCAAACTTGACACACTTTGATTTAAGGAACAAGTATGAAAGTGTCACAAGCCTGTGACTGACAGCAATAAGAAATGAAACACGGGAAACTCAAAGGATTGAGTTTCTTTTTTGGAATTAAATGGGTATATTAAAATGTATAAATTACCCCCGTGGGGATAAAAGGTAAGGTCTTTGCAGGAAGAATCAATAGTGATACAAGTAATGAGTTAAACTTTCCCAGCAGCAGTGTGGGCTGCATTTTTATGAGGTGGTTTTGAAAAAATCATTGAATAGGAGGGGAAAGTGGGTTAATTTCTTATTGAACATACTCAAATAGTTATGGACTTATTAAACAAATTCTCCAAGGGAACAAGGTGGTACAAAAGTCCTGCCACATATTAAGACCATATTTACTTGGCTCAGCAGTGCAGAGAGCCTTTGTTCTTGATTAAGTTAAAATTAATAGGATGTGGCATTGCAATGACTATATTAATTAGCTCCTTGGAGTCCTGATCAAAGGTAGGGGTCTGCTGAGGCAGATGTCATCCTGCATCCAAGTGCTCCTGGCAGATCTGCAGCAGGTCCCTGCTCCCAGGGCTGGGTGAAGCTGGTGAGGTGATGAACCCCTCTGTTCAAGGTTAAAGGAGGTAGAAAATGGGATAGTTAAGGGGTGAGATTTCTCCTCCTCTGCCTGCCTGACCCCTCACAAAGCCCTGAGAGCAGCAGGGAGCATCCCAGGCTGAGCCTGGCAGGAGGGGACCAGCAGCAGGGACATCCCTGGATGAACCTTGGCAGCAAGGGGCTGCTCCCTTGCAGGTGACAACACAGCCATGAGCAGTGCCACCCAACCCAGGGCACAGCCTCTGGCACAGCTGCCCCTCCCCTGCCTCCCTGATTTAGTGATTCTGAATATGCTTTCTGCAGCTTTCTGCTGCTTTCTGCTCTGCCCATGACTCTTCAGTTCAAAGGTACTCTCAGCTTTTTCATCAGCATTTTGCATAAAATAGATGGGTTTTCTCCCCTTTCAAATACTAGGCTTTATGAAAGTTTACATTTTTTTTCCTTGTTGGTTTTTTCCCCCTTTTTTTTTCTAGGAGAATCTCATCTCTTTGATTCCTGTCTTCAGCTGACAATTGCCCCTAGCCCATGAGAACACAAAAGCTTCAAAGAAACCTCACTGAACTTTTCCTCAAAGGAAAAAAGTTCAGCTACAAAGACCTGTCCATTCTCTTTCTCTCCCTGGGAGAGGAAAAGCCCCCATGGAGCTGTGCCCAGCAGGGCACTGCACTGAGAATTACTGCAGTGAAAAAGCCACAGGAGACCAGGAGCAAATCTCACACACTGAAACCACCTGCAGGTGAGCAGCTCCTCCAGCCCACCAGATGCATCCTCTGCAAAGGCCAAGGGTGAAAGCCACACAGCCCTGTGCCACAGCATCCTCTGGCCTGGCAGGAGCAGGGGTGATGAGGAGTTTCTGGTACCCCAGGGAGGGAGGAGAAGGATGGACCTCCAGAGATGAGGCACTTGAATAATGAGATACAAATTAGTCTCACTAATATTTTCCTCCCATACACAGAAAACAAGTGAATGCAGAAAAATACTGGGAGTGAACTGTCAGCTCAGAAATTTGCTCCCCACCCAGGGTTAGTACTCCACCATCACCACCTTTGCTAAACCTGAGCACTTTTATCCCGAATAACTCATCAGCTCAATTGATTTATCATCATTATATGTCTGAGGGTTTTTTTTATCCCACACCTAAGAGACTTTGCAATTGAATAGAAAAGATGGCATCCATGGGAAGCAAGACATGGGGGAGATGTTTGTGGAGCACAATGAATTAGCTGAGCATTGGAGGTGTCTCCATCTTCACACGGTGATAGCAACCTGTCCCGGAGGGCAAAGAGCACCCAGACAGGCTGGGAATGTAAAAACCCAGATCCATCTGCTTAATGTGAAGGAAAGGAAGGGTGTCAGCACTGGGACTGATGGGTTTGGCATTTCATGTTCTTTGCTGTAAGGCTCAGATTTCCCATCTCATCAGCCCAGGACCCCATTACATTCCTCAGCCCCTCTTTTGCTCATGCACTGCCCCACAGCCTTTAACAAGGGGCAATTTCACAGCAGGGAAAAAGCAATAGGGACACCATGGAAGCCCAAATTCTCCTCTGTCCCCCACCCAGGCACCCCTGTGTGTCCCACAGGGGGATGGTGCTCATCCTGCCTGCCTCGGGCAGGACACAGGAGCGTTTCTCAACATCAGGAAGCCAAAATGCCATCTGTGAGTCTCGAGCAGATGCTGCACAGAGACAAGAGTGAAAGTCTTCAAGGGAAAGGAGTGGGGAGGCAGGGAGATGACAATTAAATAGCTGTTTTAAATGATCTGAAAGATTAAAGGCAGATGAAGGTTTTTGGATTTTTTTTTCCTCTGGGAAAAGCAACTACAAGATTACCTTCATCTCTTCTGCCTTCGCAAACTGCTGGTAAGAGGAAAACCCAAGAGCTAAATCAATTTGCCACATTTCCCCATTTTTTTATTATCTCTCCAGCTGACATCTTGGGAAGGGGGAGGGAAAAAAGGAATCAAGTGAATTAAAATCAATTGGGGGGGGTGGAAAGAGAAGAAATTACGTAAGAACTGGCAAAACACAGCAGGCCAAGTGGTTATGTAAAGCAACAACACAAGAGCTTATTTAAATTAGATCTAGCTGCGAGACAGAGCAGAGTGTAAACGGGCTGGGATTAGGCAGGCTGGGCTGTCGTGCATATGCTGAGTTAAAGCCCTGGGTTCCCTGAATAGTCCATGAAAAAAAATGCAGCTTTTTAGGGATGCTCCCACCACAACAGATGGGCATCACTGCTGGGGTGGGGGTCCCGCTGCACCACTGTGGGGGTGGATCCAGACACATTTACACCCCAATAGCTTCATTTGCTTGTCTACCTGAGGATGTGGCAGCACAGAGACCTGATGGGACACAGTTCTGCCACAAAGGTGCCACTTGTGGTGCCATCAGAGGGGTGAGTGGCACCCAGGATGTCTCTGGTGTAGTGAGTGATTTAGAACAGCACTGTTATTAAAAGCCATGGCAGGAGTTTGGCTGTGACTTAAGGAAGAAAAATCAACTTCAGTTCCTCTAGTCAATAGCAGTATAAACACAGGATTCCTGAACCACTGACTAATCCTGGATAGGACTTGCCAGCAAACCTGGAGAGAATTCAGCCACTGGGTTTTATGGCTTGCTATTTTCACGTAATATGGAGAAATCCTTGTCATGTTTATCTACCTGGCATCACAGATCTGATGGTGGGCAGGGCCCTGCCTTCCACAGCATCAGAGCAGTGAGCACATCCCACCACCCTGCCAAGGTGCTCCTCACCAGAGGAAAGTATAAAGGGAGGGTTTGCAACATCATACATGGAGGTAATAACTCTGTGAGCCTCTCAGAGTCAATGGGAATTGAATAGATGACCTTGGAGGAGTGTTTAGAGAGCATGGTAATGGATATCAAGGCTCCTGGTCCTTCCTTTCCATCCCCTTCACACCTGAGGCTCTTTGGCAGGTCCTTTCAAAGGCATTGCGTGAAGAAATGTAGGCAGAAATAAAGCTGAGGAGCCACTTGGGTGAACAGTTCTTTCATGTGCAGAGTAATTTACTCCACAAATCATCCAAACTGTGAGCAAGCTTCATAAAACACGATAAACGAGGGCTCTGGAGGGATGGGTGAGCTGCAGCCACACAGGGTGGGCTGAGGCAGAGCAGATCCACAGCAGAACAGAGGTCCTTCAAAAGGGTGAGGAAGTCCAGAGCAGCTCCCCAAATGCTGCCCTAACAAATGAGCAACTTGGAGCTGCTGGAGCTGTGGCAGTTTCTGGAGGAGCAGGGCCTGCTGCCATGTGTTTTAATAAATGGGATCACACCAGCTGTCCATGCAAATAAAACATTAGCATGTGTCAGACACTCTACCCAGGCTCTTGCTGTAACTTGGGGGGGCATTCTGCAGCAGAGCCACCCAAGCACAGGCTGCGCCCCACCAGAGGGAAAACATCTTCCCCTGTGCATTTTGGAGTGCCAGGGGCTGCCCACACCCAGCTCCCCTTGCATATGTGCCCAGTCCAGGCTCAGATGAAATCCTGGGATTTCAGTTTGAGGAGCTGCCCACTCTGTGAGTGGGGACTGATGGTGCACCAGGATTGCAGGAATTTCCTTCAGCTTCCTCTCTTTCCCCAGGTTCTGCTGTGAACCTCTCCAGAAAACAGGTATGAAGGTAAGAAAGCAACAAGCAGGAAAATCAATTTGCACTGCATTTGGCCAGTAAAATCCAGAGCTTTCTGAAAATCAGGGCTGTGCAATGTTAATGGCACACAGGACTGCACAAGATAGATAGGACACTCAGTGGGATCCTGTTTTGAGGGAGCTGGTTCCAGAGCCAACCCCACAGGCACAGACCCATAAGTGAACAGGGAAAACCTCTCATCCTGCCCCCAGAACTCTGATATCTCTTGCTGCCACAACGAGGAGCTTTAAAAGCTCCTCCAGCTGAAGTGCCATGACAACATGGATTTACTTGTATGGCTTTAAGAGGTGTTTAATCTATGTGGAAAAAGAACCTAAAACTGGCAACAGCGCTTTTCAGAGGGTGTCTGCCAGTAAAGAGTTTTTATTAGACCTAAATAATGTGGCTATAATGGACTTAATCCTGGTACCAGATCCCACATGGATGCCAAAATCCAAAGCAGACATCCCTGACTGGCAGATGCAACATGAAAACTTGGCAATGGAGAATACATAATAAACCAGATCCACAGGCTGATTCAAGCAGCTGCAAGGACAGTGATAAGCAAAGCTGGGAAATAGTTCTAAGAATTCCATATTAGAGGCCACACAGGGCTTATACCTCAATGTCAATAGGTGAGACATGCCTGGTGTATGGATGGTGGGGACACACAGTGTCACCCTGCAGAACATCTCCCTTACTGCTCTTCCTGATTATTTGCTGCCCTGAAAACTTCATGATTGCTAGAAAAAATATCAGTAATTACCTCTTAGAGTTGTTGTGGAGCTTAAGTGGTGCAAGTTAATACGTGCAAGAATCAAATATCCTGAGTATTGTTTGAAAAATTACTTTTTTATTATTATTACAAGGAATCCTGGGTGTTCACATTCAGTCTAATTTCACTCAGGAATGTCCATTAAAATTTGAATACTCAAAGCAAATATAGAGGAACTTTTTCAAAGTCAGAGATATTATATTACTACAATCAAACAGGCCCTTACAACTCAGGATATTCTGTGATTCTGTGAAATACTTTTTCCAGGAAGCTTGTTCCAGTTCAGAGAGGATCATTCTCCTGTCAAGGTCCCAGCAAAGCCATAGCTCACACTGGTCTCTGAGGATATAAATGGTATAAATGGAAGTTCAGAACTTGAACTTCCTTCAATCAGTCAACAAATAAAACCACTTGGACAACTAATGGCTAAAAAAAAAAAAAAAAAAAAGGGAAAGCCAGTTTGCTTTAGACAGTTTGCCAAACAGGAATAGGAGTGAAATATGTTGAGTGATTTATTACAAGCGATTTGCCAGCTCCAGCAAGTGCATCATTGCTCTCCTTAATTTAAAGGCAGAAAATGAATGCAAAGAGATGCAGAGATGCTCTAAAGCAGCTTGAACCCACCACGAAAGACCAGGGCTCCAGATTGCCACCCAGCAAGACCTCTGCACGTCACACTCCACATCAGCACTGCCCTTTCCCTCCCGGATCTTCCATCATTTGTCTTTTTTTAAACCTCTGCACAGCTCTGTGCCGTGAGAGCGCCGGCTCACACGCTGTGCCACGGTTTCCATTAACGCACTCCAAACCTGCCTTGCAGCTGCTTTGCTTATTCACTCCAGAGCCCTCCCCAGCCCAGGGCCCTGCCTCACGTTGTGTGATGCTTCCCTGTGCTCAGAGGAATGGAGTGAAACCATGGAACAACCTTCCTGTCTTGGCAAAGCCACTTTTGCAGCCAGATCCCCTGAGAAGGAACAGATTGACACGGTTTGGGGTTTGGTTCTTCCTTCTCCCCCAACAGCTGTCTCTGTCTTTTAACTTTTAAGTTAAGCCACTAGTTAATTAAATATATATATATGAATAAAAGCCTGCAGGTGAACTTCACATATACATAATACATTCATGTCTTCCTACTCCTGACTTGGCTAATGGGATAAGGTATAGCCTGAATAATTGCAAGACTATAAGGAACACTGAGAATTGTTTACGTGTAATCTCCAAAGATATGGATAGGAAATAATCCTCTGGTTTTAGCCCTACCATGGTAACAATGAGCATCAGTTTAATCCTAGAAGGAAGATGAGTGGAAACAATGGATTTCAGTCCCATTGTTCTCAAATCAGATGGCTCACATCTCCTCAGAGAGAGAGAATTTGGGTTAAGTACACCGGGCTGCCGCTGACAAAACCTTCCAGGCATCTACAGGAGAAATGCAGCCCTCACCACCTCAGATGAAAGTTAGGGATCGTGACCAAATGCAGAGGGAATCCAGAGCTTCTATCAGAGCTTGATTTTGGTTTACAGGAACAGTACAGAGGGGAAATTGGGAGATTTTTGTCTAAACATTTACCGGCTCCGGTCTTAAATCTAAATGCACATACCCTCACCTGCTTTTAGTGGGAAGGAATGGTTCTGATTCATTTCCATTTAAGTTCCCTCCCTTCAAGTGTGGGAACATCCCAACGACTTCACTACACATGCAGCTTTAAATTCCAACTGCCCGCTGATTAACCCCACCTGAAATTCATGTTCCAAATGAAAAATTGAGCAGCTATCACATGCAAGGCTGGCAGCCAAGGGGCTGTGGAGATTGGTGTCTTGCTCTCTTCTGTCCCTCCTTCCGTGTCTCTTACATTTTTCAAGCTGAATGCTCCAGTAAACAAACGCCTCAACCCGCCAGAGCGCTGGAGCACGGCAAGTGTTGATGCTGAAATCCGTTCCACGCATGGGCGTGTTGGATTTAGCGCTGTGTGGAGAGCAGCAGAGCCGTGCTGAAGTCAGGAGAGGCTGCTAAAACCAGCTACGGGTTTCCCCCCAAAACAGCAAAAAATAGCAGCCTCTGGCCTCCACGATGCAGCTCCTTTTCAGAAGGCTGTGCTACACCCTGTGTCCAAAACTTTCTGAAATTAGGAGCTGTCACTACACTGAAGGAAAGGGCTCTGGATCAACACAAGGAATTGGGAGAGGTGGGGAGATGATTTTATTTCCCCAGAACTTGCTGGCCGCTTTGCAGCAGAAGAGAAGGAGATGCAGAAAATGCAGAGAAAGGGTGGAGATTTGGGGGTTTCTGGACATGATCTGGTATCTTTGGCGGGCACCTGAGAGTCCCCAGAGGAGCGGGGCCGGCTGTCCCGGGCTGCGCGGCACCGGGAGCTCCGGACCGGGACAAGGGAAGCTCCGGGTACGGGAAGGAGCCCGGGGAGGGTTGCACAGGCCCGGATTAACACGGAGCAGGATTTATCCCGCTGCAAGGTCTCTGCTGAGCGTGGCGGGGACAGGAGCTGCTGCGGGGAGGGGCGCAGCAAGCAGAGCCGAGACCCCCACAAATCCCTCCTGAGCGCACCCTGGACCGGTGCGTCCCGTCAGGGCTGCCCGGGACATCCCCATTCCTGAGCCTCTCCTCGCTCCAGCCTCCCCGCGCTGCCTCCGCAAAGTTTGGGCAGCCGGGGGAGGAGGATGCTGCCCGGCCCCCCGGCCCCTCACCTGGATCACCGTCTTCAGCGTTGAGGTGTCCACGATGGCCGTGCAGATGAGGGAGTCGGGGTCCTGGTCCTTGCCGTAGATCTGCCCCATGGTGAAGATCATGGGGATGGCGAGCAGGAAGGAGGCGATCCAGATGCAGCTGATGAACTTCTTGGTGCGGCTGCGGGACATGATGCTCTTGGCTTTGAAGGGGTGGCAGATGGCCATGTAGCGCTCCACGCTGAGGCTGGCGATGTTGAGCGCCGTGGCATAGGTGCAGGCATCCCGGAGGAAGTAGTAGCCCTTGCAGACGGCCCCCCCGAAAGCCCAGGGGTGGTGGACCCAGATGAAGTTGTAGAGCTCGATGGGCATGCAGAGCAGGAAGATGAGGAGGTCGGAGAAGGCGAGGCTGGCCAGGTGGTAATGCACGGTGCTCTGCAGGTTCTGCAGCGACTTCTTCCGCACCAGCGTGTACGCCGTGATGGAGTTGCCCACGGTGCCCACCAAGAAAAGAGCCGAGTAGATGACGGTCACCATCACTTTGGAGTAGATGTCGGTGTTGACGTCCAGGTCCTCCTCGTCGGGCACTTTGGGGAGCAGGTCGGAGCGGTTGGACGCGTTGGCATAGCCGCTGGGCTGCGGGTGCAGCGGGCCGGCGGGCACGGCCGGGGCCGTGGCGTTCGGGTGCATCCCCGGCGCCGGGCAGCACCGCCCGGAGCCGCC